>ML814307.1:109812-159481 GCA_009831015.1 Picea engelmannii | reverse complement strand
AAGAAAGGTTTGATATCTATTTCAATAGTATTCATACTAATATGTATTAATGGAGAAAGTTTTCATATTTATCTGAATAGTATTCATACTAATATATATTAATGGATTGTTTCTGTTTCAAATGCAAATGATCTGCCAATTTGCAGGATGCTCTTTGGTTCACAAATTTCATTGAAACCACGAAAACTTTGAGTGCAAGATGTATATAGCGCAACAAGAAACATGAATTTGCATTGTGGCTTCAACGAAATAAACTCCTTATCATCTATTCAATTTGTATTCCTTGCAATGACATGAGAAAATGGTGACTCTCCATAAACATCAATATCTAAATTAAATTAAATGTAATCAAAATTTGGTGTGATTTAAGTAATTAAGATAGCTTCGGTTGTTTCTTTATTAATGCAAATCTTTTCGAACGCCTGCCGAGTTATCAGTAGTTAAAGCATAAATTACAGATCACGGAAGCTCTTTTGTTGCAAGATGTATGTGACGAAACATGGAACATAGTTGTTTAATACCACAAACCCAAACATAATTTCCTAAGCTTTGCCGAGGAGGAAGTTTTTTGTATTTTATTCCAATAGTATTGATATTAGTATATATGCACATAAATTATCAAATAGAAGAAGTTGTAATATATCCAACATACTGAACAACAACATTGCGTCAACACTTGAGTTGCCTTGTTGTAACTCATTAATTCATTCTATTTACAGGACCCGAAGAATCGAAGCCCGACGAGTGCTCCAATTTCTTTCTTTAAATACAGGGCCAGTGCCACATAAGTATGGCTTATGAAAAACAATTCTTAAATGTAAAATGTAAGCAACGAACATAGCAGACTTTATTTGAATTGAAGTACTGGGCATGAGAAAGAAAAGCCTGTCATCCATGTTTAACGACACAGGGGAAGAAGGTACAAAATAAAATTAAAACAAATAACAGAGATTGGAAAATACTATTAAAAAATAAACCAGAATTATTCTATATTCAAATAAGATGGGTTACAAAATACACCTGAGGCTATTTGCCACAAAGATTGCGATTTGGCCTGCCGCCGACCAATAAAACATATGTACATTGATGAAGATTCTTGACAGTTTTCTTGACGTTCAAACCCTTTATTCGTAAAAAATGAGTTGAAAATCATTTCAGGTTTTGTACTTAATCGGTGTTGCCAACTACATCTATCCCAGTTTTTTGAATAGCCTGTCTCTTCCAGATATGGATTGCTTGCAATGGCTGGTTATTCAACATTCCATTCTTTGTCAAGTATTAATTTCTCTCTGCCGTAAAAAACTTAGGGTTGAAGGTGATTTCCTTGCAATGTTCTTGACCCTTGACATCCGAGACAACTTAGAAATGCGATCCAACCCGATTTCAAAGTGGATGGAGTTGTTTTACGTCACAATAGCTATGGCAAGAGAAAAAATTCAAGTATGTTTTGACGAGTATTCTCCCTGTATTCGATCATCTGTTTGGTTGAAAAGCCTTCCTGAAGATTTGTATGTTGAACTTCTTTGCTTTATTGCAGTAAATTGGAAGAAACGTCGAACCCAAATGCAAAATGCAAATCTGTTGAGGTACATAACTTCTTCGGGCAGCGCAGTTCTAGCAAATGTATCAAATGCTGCAGAACGCATCAACACAGGTCTGGAAAATGTATCAAATGTTCCAGATCACATTAGAATATATCTTTCCTCATAGCGGTGGCAGGTATGGTGGCCCACAGAAAGGTCTGGAATGTTCAGAGGTAACACCAAATATGTGGAGTCTGCAACTACATCCAGAGGAAACCGAACAAAGTTTGACAAAGAACATTGTTTTTTGTCAAGTCAGTTACCAGACCCACATGTAGCTCATAAAACTTTGAAGTAGAAACTTTTGTAGTGATAATATGTTGTTTTATCCACCCATACAGTTTATGCTACTCACCTCTGGTTACATTCGCAAACAGAGTAATATTTTGCGTCATTTATGAACATGACATGCCATTTTGCAAGCCACTGTAAATGCGTCTCCCACGAGGAAGACAAATTCTTGTGGGATCTGCAGAATTTGATACACTTGCCAAATTTGCGTTGTTGGAAGAAGCTATATACTTCAACGAATAAATATTTTGCACGTGACCTGAAAATCCATTACAACTCCCAGCAAGAAAACAAATAAGTTCAACAAGCAAATCTCCAGGCATCCTTTTCAACCAACCAAAGCATCAAACACAGGGAGAACACCAACCATAACATACTTGTTTCTTTTTTTTTCCTCCTCTCTGAGTTTCTCTTGTATAACATAGTTTTTTTTTTATTCAAATCTCACGTCACATAAAAGCAGTCTCTCTTCTTTCATCCAGGCCTCAATCACATCTCTAAGTTGTCTTACATGTCCATGACCAAGAACATTAGAATGAAGACACCCTAAAGCGCAACTGTTTGAAGATAGAGAGAAATGACAATAAGTATTTAAAAGCAACGCTAGATGATCTTCCGTAGATTTTGTGTTAATTCATTTTAATGACAGATGTTCTCGATATTTTCGCTTATTAATGCCAATCTTTTCGAATATGTATGCTGAATAGTGACTAATAACACATATTAAAATTCCCATATCCGAGAAGATTCTCAAATCTGACATCTAAGATATGCACAATATTAAAGAGGGACAACATGATGTCAAGGTCTTTGTGGGTGACACGCTCGTGCACTATGCTGAAGCTTTTAAGAAAACTAAAAGACCACAATTTTTTTTATTTATTATTTTTTCAAATTCAAAATGCAGGCAAATTAAATTACCAGATCCCATAATATTCACATGTCTATTCATTTTAATGGGAGATGTCCTCGAGCTTTCAAGTTATTAAAGCCCATCTTTTCGAACTTGCCTAGTCGGTTCTAACTTTTGAAAGCATAATTAATATCTATTGGGAAGGGCAGAAGGTAGAGGGGATGGAGGGGAGCGACAAATGGTTTTAAATTTTCTGAACCCGCAAAATCATCAACCCGCTAAACTTTCAAAAGTGGACTAAGTATGGAAAGCTAGGTAGAATAGAAAAACTCATTGCAGGCAGAGGCACGGTTGCGTGTTCGAGGAGTCGAATTCTAGGGCACGATAGTTCTGGGTAAAAGATGTATACACCGAACACGACCTGTCATAGTTCGATAGAACCTATCCATGAAGTCGCGTCCATAAAACTGGCTAAGTATGCAACCGAACGATGGTCAGTCGGAATGACCATAGAAAGGCGAGAAACTATAGAGCTAGAAACACAGTTTACAAGAGGAAAATAAAAGGGAGAGAACAACTATATCACTCACACAACAAAACCTACTCTCATAACTATGAACCCATAACAACATAAAATCCATGGAAAAAGCATTGTCAGCTATGAAATATAGTTTGAGGCCGACAAGCTCTGGTTCAACGTGCAAGAGATGCAATTTACATCGACTGCAATTTTTAAGTATGTTATTTTATCTTAATAGTATTCTATATAGACCCCAGTGCAAAAAAATGTAACAAGAGATCCAATTGTGGATGCAACATCCCAACCTTGCAAACCCTAAGCAAACAAGAACAATTAGGAAATAACAACCCAGGTAAGAAGCACCAAAAGGCCCAACTGCATGCGCAGGACCGGAACCCTGCAAAGTCGAATCAAACAACAAGAAACAACATACAATGAAAAAAGAAGCAAGCAACGACCACCCCACTAGGAATGACGCAGTTCCAATTGCAATTGTAGAAACCCAAATGTGCAAACTGCAACAACACGAACAGGCAAGCAAGAACAACAACAACAACATGCAAATAAGAAATCAATGGAGATGCAAAAAACAAGCATGAACCAGTGAACCAACAATGCCAATGAAGCATATAAATTTAAAAAACGGAAGAAAATGTATTGTAACAAGCCTGTTAAGTAAGCATTCAATGCTACCAAGCCTGTTAGGTAAACACTTAACTCTGTCAGAAATGCTCTATAAACATTTAAGAAATAAATGCAATGTGGCAGGTCTCTGACATATCCCAAAAAAAATATTATATTTTTTGTAACAATAGTTCGAACACCAGAGAATGTATTGGAAGGCCAAACTTTGGATATGCCAACATATCAAACATTGCCATAAATTTACCTAGCATAAAATGCTAAACCAAACATTCGAAATAATGCTAGCATTAATCCACCTTCAACGAATGCATAACAAAAGATATGATTCAAAAAGACAATATACTATCAAATACTTTGGATATGACAACATATATAACATTGGTAATAGCGAAGCCGACAATAAGACCTCCAATCCGTTGTCCAATCAGATCATGACAAATATGGTACTTTTTTTTATTATATAAAAATCGATGTTTTCAGTTCCCATGTTCCAACAATAGATAATATGGAAATATTTGTGGTCAAAGGACAAACTAATATAAAGTCAACGATGTATCGATCGCTATAGTCCCTTAATAAGCTTATTAATGTCATGTTTAAGGGGAAAAAGGTGGTTAAAAATAACCAATGAATCACTAAAAAACAATGCAAGTGAAAAATAACGTTAACGAATAGAATAAAAGAGTGACGAGATCGAATACAAATTGAAAAAACATAATATCCAAAATGGAGGCAACGGGAATGGGAAGTCATGAAATAAGAAGGTAAAATAACTTCAAAATAAAGTTGGGAGGGAAGACTAAGTGAGGTGGGTAGTAAAAAATATTTTCTCTCTTTCATTAAGTATATTTAATGGAAAGATCAAATCAAGTGTTACTCATCATTTTTAGTATATATATATATATATGGGTTGAGGTTCATTAAGTATATACATATATGGGTTGAGGTTCATTAAGTATATATATATATACAACTTGAGTGGGCCTAATGGTTAAGAACATGTGTTTCCTCCTAAGAGGTCACAAGTTCAAATCCAGAGGGGGGTAGGGTATGTATACCTCCGTAGACTTTACCAATCAAATTGTTGGGCGGAGGGGGGTCCCTTGTCCCACAAACAAGGGGGTCTCATACACCAGTTTGATGTCTGGCTTGGCCATGACCTTAAAAATAGATTATTATTATTATTATAATATATATATATATATATATATATATATATATATATATATATATATATATGGGTTGAGGTTCAAATAATTTAGTAGAACTTGAAACACTTGTTCATTCTTCTCAAGTTGAGAATTGATAATGGTATTTTGGAATTTGTGGAGAGTGGAAGAAGTCTAATTTCTCCAATCGTGATCTTCTATTCCAAGATATTATTGATGACACATTTAAGAGTGCAATGAAATCAAAAGTTGAGGTTCTTCTGGTATTTGCACATACGAATGGAGAAAGTCTCACTCTTCCCTCGAGCATATTTTCTTCTAAATAGAAGCTTGATGTTTCACAACCCTAGTTCATTTGAAATGTAGATCACATGTTTAGCTCTATTTTGATTTGGGAAAATTATGTGCTTTAAAACCAATGAAAACCAATTCATTGCTAACCTTAATCTTTGATTAATTTTTTTACGAAATGTGATCTTGGTTTATTTTCAATAGATATTTGTTAAACTATGAGATGGACATTATGCTTACCATGTCTTATTGGTGCACTTTCATTTTGCTTCATTTGTGGAATAAAAACAATACAACTTTTTTCTCTAGAAAGAAAAGAAAAGAAAAAATTCAATAGAACCATTCTTGTATACAAAATATAGATGTGAAGCTCAATGCATAAAAGTATTATTATGACAAGTTGCACAATACATCAAGAAGAACTTCCAAATAACCCAAGTAAATCCATATATCATAATTGTAAGTTCATGTGTATAATAATGGTTTCATTGTTAGCCAAGTGTGCTAGCTCAAGTAGTTGAGTGATTTGAGTTTCATGCAATCAGTATTTGGGTCAATTACCTAGGATGACCACCTCTATTGCTTGCCTCATTGAAGTTCTGACTCCCTGTCGGGTCAAACATTGTAATCAACACTAATGAGTTTGCACTAAGTACCATATGAAATTGCGAGGAACTTCACATGAGTTTTCCTATGAGGTTTTCCTTCATAACATAATAATAATAATAATGGCTTCATTAACCTCTATAGATATACAAAATCACCCATTACCCATATAAGTTGGAGACATCTAACTGGGAAGCATACCACCCTCTTCATTTGATAACTTAACAAAATCTAGTAATGAAAAATCTAAATATGTGGGCTATTTGGAAACATCTCATTCCACTTTCAAGCAGGAGTGAGATTGTTGACCCCTTGCTAACCACGGTCAACCCACAAGGGGCAAACATGTCACAAGTGGGATTTGAATTTAAGTGGAGAAGATAACAACTTTTCCTCTTAATTACCCAAGCTAAATCCAATTCACTTTAATATATACACTCTTGATATTCAAAAAACAAATTATATTTATTACATTAAAAAAAAAACACTCTTCATACTTAATGTTGAACCTTTTGTAAGTTAAATAATTCTCATCTCCATTATTAAAAAAATGTTGATAAAATTAAAAATAAAAACTTGCAACCAACATCCAAAATACTATGTTACATTTTGAGTTGATTCCCAAAAATAATTACAACATTGCACAAAATTGAAAAGCAAAATTCGACAATAACTTAGTGTTAAGGGCTACATATACATGGTTATGAACATGTGTTTCCTCCTTCCTTGGAGGTCATAGGTTCAAATCCAGAGGGGTGTAGGGTATGTATACCTCCGTAGTTTTTAACGGTCAAATTGTTGTGCGAAGGGGGTTCGTTGTCCCACAAACAAGGGGGCCTCATACACCAATTTGGTGTCTTTCTTGGCCGTGACCTTAAAAATAGATTATTATTATTATTATAAAGTTTTAAAAAATGTGGATAATAAATTAATATTAATTTCTATGTTTATTAAAAAATTGTTGATAATAAATAAATGTGTATAGCTAAGTTGTAATTGTAAAACAATGTTGATTAAATAATAAAATATTATATGTGGAATTATAGATATAAAACTATTTGATATTAATATTTTATCTAGACAATCATAAGAGTTTGGTATTAGTTTAATCTTCTACGAAGGTGCTCGTAGATCACCGGAACATTTAAATGATCCCTTGAATATTTTTTGCAAAGCTAGTAGAATGATTATTAACAAAGATAAATCTTCCCTTATAACCCAGGGACTCAATTATATGGAAAAAGATCAATTCTCACAATTACTTTCTTTTCAGGTGGGGGAGATAGGTTCTAGTTTAAAGTACTTGGGCTTCTCACTCAAAGAAAATGATTGTCAAATTAAAGACTGGTTATGGATTCCAACAAAACTGGAAAAACGGTAAATTCCAAGTGCAACAAATGGCTCTCTAGAGCAAGGAGATTGGTCCTTGTCAAGGCTATTTTATAAGCCATTTTGGTCTACTGGACCTCCTTGGATTGGATTCCTAAAGGTTTCTTGGGTAAAATAAGGCAACTTTCCTTCTGATTCTTTTGGTCAGGGAGTGCTGAGAAGAAGTGTTTGGTATTAGCCTCCTAGAGGACTCTTGCCAACCCCAAAGCCTTGGGGGGATGCAGATTAAAAAACATATTTCTTTTTTCAAAAGCTTTGGCATCAAAAAATGTGTGGAGGATGATACAAGGGACATGTCTTTGGGCTCAAGTCATCAAATTAAATTACTTACTTGAGGACTCAGAGGTGAACTGGATTGAGAAGCATACAAAAAAATTACAAAATGGTTTTGTCATTTATAAATCCATATTAAACACCTTCCCCCTAATCAATAAGTAGTTGATATGGAGAATTGGGAATGGAAACAAGTTTCTTTTAGGAAAATATCCTTGGATTGGATGCAATGAAAACCACATCCTCCCTAACAATTTGGTCTAGGCCCTAGATGAGGGAGTTTTCTACTATCTATGTCAAGTCATGAGGAAGGATTATGTCAATCATTAGGTATGGTGGATACCATGGCAAGAGCTAGGAATCTCTGAGGAACATGCTCCCTTTTGGATTAGTTATATCAAATCTCCACAAAACACATTTTTTCCTTTTACGAATGAGGAATATCAACTCATTTGGTCCCCAAAACCCATGGGAGATTATGTACCATGGTTCAGATACAAGGTACTCGCCCAGGAAAATGGAGTTGATCCTCAACTGTGGTGGATAAAAACACTTTGGAAGTTTAAATCCCAACTAAGACCAAACTCTTCACGTGGTTATTGTTGCACAATAAGGCACTCACCTGGGACAAATTGCAACGAAGGAACTTTCAGGGGCCCAATAGATGTTGTCTTTGTCGACAAGATTTGGAAACAAATTATCATCTTTTTATAAGCTGCAAATTCTCTCTAGAAGTCCGGGTTGAGATACAAAAGGAAACACGTCTCTCTTGTGCTCGGAAAGGAGACACCATTGATGCAACATTAAAATCTTGGTTGAGCAACCCGAATTCTAAGAACTATAAGGCTCTCCTCTTACGGTTGCATGGGGGCATTTGAATTGCACGAAATCACTCTATTTTTTAGGATAAGGTAACCATTCCTCTGTAATGTGTTGCCCAAAGAATCACCATATTTTTAGCTTTTCCTCTTGGTTCCAAACACTTTGCACCAACCTCTCTTCAAGAGACCCAAATCCAAAAGGATGTGCCTTGGGATTTTTTTGATGGGGCCTCTCAGGGGGGACCCCCCCCCTCTCATGGAGGGGAAGGTGGAGTTATTCATATCTCAAATGATCACTCTATCTCTTTTTCAGCTAGCATTGGAATTGAGACCAATATTTCTATGAGTTAATGGCACTTAAACTCAATCTTCATCTAGCACATGAAAAAGACTTGAATCATTTGCACATCTATGGAGACTCCTTGATGGTCATCAAATGGATAAAAGGGGATTACATGCTCCAAAACTATACACTACTCCCATTATTCCAGGATATCAAACACATGTTGAATAATTTCTCACACATAACTTTTGATCATGTGTAAATGTACACAAATCAAGAAGTGGATAGACTCTCAAAGGATGGATTGGCATTGGACCAAGGCATATGGAAAGTCAAGGAAAAATCCCAGGATGGTCTCTTAGAATATATTCATGACTCATGGCTTAATTTCTGATTTAATCTTACCTCTTCACGACACTTTGATTATTTGACAATGCCTCTTGAAAGCTAAGTATAAAAACAATCCTTTTGATGTATATAATGAACTTTTACATGGTATCTTGTTGCTTTATTTTTTGTAACAGATTATAGCTTTTGTATCTTTTTTGGTAGTTCTTTTGGACTCATGCTTTAGACTTTAGCATGCTAAAAGCTAATGGCTTATATGACTAATTTTGTTCCTTTCTCATAAATAAAATTACTCGATTTTTTCCTTGGAAAAAAAGAGTTTGATATTAAAATCACCAATGGAAAGTCCACGTACAGGGTTATTTATGATATTTTTATATCATGGTCAATGAGGGTTTTCTTAATGATGAGAGTGAGGTGTCGTTGTTTCTCTCACTAAGGTTTAATGTGTGCTTGTGGTTAGGTGCAAGTCTTGAGCAAACTTGGAGAAATAACGACCCCTAGTGGTAGCTACTTAACCAAAGGATATTCTATCAAATATGAAATGCATCAATGTCATTGTAATAAGTTTTGAAATTGGAAATTGTGTCGCATGTATGTGCTAATTGGAAGCATATATATATATATATATATATATATATATATATATATATATAGTTGAATTAGGATACATAGCTAGTGGTTACTAAGTAGCGAAAACCACACTATGGCATACAAAGAGATGCTTCCTTTGGTTAGTGGGGAAATTTGTTAAAATTTCATCTTCATTCCCAATTAGGGATTTCCCAACCATGAGTCCATTTCAACTTCAACAATCCCATGTATGATTTTTACATACACATACATATATAGAATCAACATTTGCAACAAAAATAAACGTGTATGCACAACAATTTCCTAAATTACTACAAATATTTAACTACATGTATGAATTACACAATGATTTCCATCCAATCCTCCAATTAAGCATTCCAATACATAATTCACATATTATGTATTGATTGTGTTAGCGTCAGAAGTCACTCCTGGATTGCTTGTAGGAGCAGAGCCCAACGCCCATCAGTTTTATGTCACGATAGTTTTAATGGGTGATCAAATGGGTAGAGACTCGGGGAGATATCACTCTAACTCAGGGGTTGGGTCTGGTATGTAAGGAACAAAGGAGGTCTTGATCTAACTTCAGTCAGTGAGTTGCTTAAAAGATGGGCATGTTGAAGACTTGGTGAGAGGGGTGAGAAAACTACCTCAGGCAATAGGCCTTTCAACAGTTTGTAGAAGAAAAACTCTGAATGCAAGATCCTCTTGGTTCAGGGCTTCAGGAAACTGAAAGGGGGACTTGACTGGATCCTCCAATTCCAAGTCGTTCAGCGCTAAGAAAATCATAGGGACCGATTAGAAACAATGCAAATGTTACAGTGATCCAACCTACATCATCCTATAATAGTTACAACTCGACTGGATCCTCCAATTCCGAGCTACTCTAATACAGTGTAAACAAAGACGTGAAAGAAACTGACATTCATAAGGCAAGAAGTCTCAAAAGTCCACACATAACCAGAAATAACAGTGCTTCATCAAAGCTTTACAACCGGGAGCCTTTCTCAACCATCGATGATTACAAAATACAAAAACTGAGTCTATATACTCAGAAAAATTTGCCTAACAGAGGCGTGCTCAGTCATCCAAGGCTTGGTGTCCCTTCAGCCAAATTCGGACGAATATTCTTCGTCAGATGCCACCTTAACTACGCATGGCTCCTGTAAGAGGAGTAGCTAAGCCATTAAGTGCCGAGTTAGCATGTGCAGACCTCTCTGGCCAGTCGAGGACTCGACATGGCTTCTTTGGAGAAAATTGGTACACAGGACCCTCTCGAGTAGACATCTTGCCAGACCCTCCATACCTTACACTTAATGAATGAGGAGAGGTTTCAACCACCCCTTCCCACCTTCATTTACTCCAAGCGAAAACTATGATTGAGGTCAAATCAGATGGCACCTGGAAATCGCGATGATCCTTTCGGCAACTAGCCTCGATGCCTTTGACCCCTTTTGCACTGCTCTTTTTATTTCCCAAGTGGCGACGGGATATGACCCTGCGTTTATTCTCAAAGGCGCTTTCGACGTTCGTGAATAGGAAGGATATGATCCTTGCTTATCACGATCGCAATGAGAGAAACGCCAAGATGGCTTAATTGGGCACCACGTGTCCTTCTCAGATCTGACGGTCCTGAACTCACTCGGCGATACTGTGGGCCCGGGTCCTGGACGCTCTTGGCACTTCACGCCTCGGGGATATGAAGGAGCTGCTCCTTGCACTTCGAAGTCGCGATGGGCAAAAAGGCGAGGAGCCTAATCACGCACCAGGTGTCCCCTCTGGATGGACGACTGAGACTGCTCTGTGATACTGCGGGCCCGACTTTGGGCGCTTTCGGCGCTTCGAGGTTCGGGGTTTCGAGATGTAGAACGACATAGAACCCTCACCCTTCGAACTCGCGAATGCCGAAAAGCCGACGTGACTAGATCACACACCACGTGTCCTTTGGATGGACGAATGCTATCCTTTCCTGCATGCAATATGGGCGCTATCCGTCACACTAATCTTAGTGCAACTCTGCTAACTGGGATTTCGCGCCGACCGCTGATTTGCTCTTAGGGATGAATCCGAACCGTCGACAATATAATCTCGCCCGCTTACTTGCTTGGAAGCCTAAAATGAGATTTTCTTCGTGCTGCGCTCGGGCGCTTCTCATGCAACTTGCAGATCTGAATACTCTTGTGCCTAGGACAAGAACTATTACTAACAGATTGCATGGAAGAACATAACATATTGCAAATACAAGTATTCTACATAGATATAATTACAATTCATTGCCTTCTTCTTGGCATTTTTCTTTTCCTTAAGAAGGATTTTAGCCTTGCTTGGGCATGCATGCAATGACCTCACATGGGCACGTAAGAGCATTCTAACTAAAGGTTCGAATTGAGCCTTGATAACATTTTTCACCAGTTGGAAGGTTATTTTAGACCATGCTTTGTATGCAATGCAGGACAATTTTCCTCCATTATAAAAAGGGTTGAACAATTATGAACTAGGATGAACTATTATCCACCATTTATTCTTTTTGACCATTTGCCGGACAATTCTCCTCCATTATAAAAATGGTTGAACAATTATGAACTAGAATGAACTATTATCCACCATTTATTCTTTTTGACCATTCTTGGGAAGAATAAGGAGGTCTAATTTCTTCATTTCCTTTAATTGGCATGTTGATGTCAAGAAATGCATGGGGAATATCTCGTGGGTTGTTTATGCAATGTGTGCTTGTGGTTAGGTGCAAGTCTTGAGCAAACTTGGAGAAATAACGACTCATAGTGGTAGCTACTTAACCAAAGGATATTCTATCAAATGTGAAATGCATCAATGTCATTGTACTAAGTTTTGAAATTGGAAATTGTGTCGCATGTATGTGCTATTTTGAAGCATATATCTATATATATATATATAATAGTTGAATAGTTGGTGGTTATAAGTAGCGAAAACCACACTATGGCATACGAAGAGATGCTTCCTTTAGTTAGTGGGGAAATTTGTTAAAATTTCATCTTCATTCCCAATTAGGAATTTCCCAACGATGAGTCCATTTCAACTTCAAAAACCCCATGTATGATTTTTACATACATATATAGAATCAACATTTGCAACAAAAATAAACGTGTATGCACAACAATTTCCTAAATTACTACAACAAATATTTAACTACATGTATGAATTACACAATGATTTCCATCCAATCCTCCAATTAAGCATTCCAATACATAATTCACGTATGAATTACACGATGATTTCCATCCAATCCTCCAATTAAGCATTCCAATACATAATTCACATATTATGTATTGATTGCATGGAAGAACATAACATATTGCAAATAAAAGTATTCTACGTAGATATAATTACAATTCATTGCCTTCTTCTTGGCATTTTTCTTTTCCTTAAGAAGGATTTTAGCCTTGCTCGAGCATGCATGCAATGACCTCACATGGGCACGTAAGAGAATTCTAACTAAAGGTTTGAATTGAGCCTTGGGAACATTTTTCACCAGTTGGAAGGTTATTTTAGACCATGCTATGTATGCAATGCAGGACAATTCTCCTCCATTATAAAAAGGGTTGAACAATTATGAACTAGGATGAACTATTATCCACCATTTATTCTTTTTGACCATTCGCAGGACAATTCTCCTCCATTATAAAAATGGTTGAACAATTATGAACTAGGATGAACTATTATGCACCATTTATTCTTTTTGACCATTCTTTGGAAGAATAAGGAGGTCTAATTTCTTCATTTCCTTTAATTGGCATGTTGATGTCAAGAAATGCATGGGGAAATCTATGTTGATTGTGAGAAACATAGCATTGTGAAGATCCATGGAGTTGGGGATAGTGTTGTCCTTATTACTAAACCATTATCGAGACTCCTAGTGAGATCAATAGTATTGGAAATTTACCTACACAGATATAGTGGGTAGATTGGATTCCCTGAAGAATTGTTTAGCAGGGAAGGGGCATGCTTTTGTAGTGTTGTGTTGGAAAGGGGGTGCTTATGTAGTGTTGTGTTGGAAGGAAAAGGTGTTTGCAATGTCAAGAACTAGTTGAGGTGGTTGGAGTGCATATCTTGAACAAGGAATGCCTAATTATGTTGCAGACTAGGTTGGGGTTGTGTTTAACTGCTCAAGCTACCAAATTCACCCTTGTTGTTTCATTGTTCAACTTGGGGGTGGAACCTACATGAACCGATGACTATGGATGGAATAAAAAATACTCTTAGGAAGTTATTTTCCCCAAGTGATTCACTATTAGATAAGTAATTATGTTAATATTATGTATATGATGAGAATTGATTCTTGTGGTTGTTGTTTTGTGTAAAGATTATGTGTTTAAATTGGTGAATGCCAATCTAGTATGATAATGTTCAAGGAAAATGCCATGGATTGTTTCAAAAGTAAATGTATTCCGAGTTAAAGTTGCTACAACCATCAATTCTTCTTATAGAGTACACAATTCAACCTTTAGTGTGTAGATTAAGATAAGACCTTTCCTCAATGTTTATGGATGTAATGGAATTCAATGTGGTGCTTCTTAGTACCTACAAGATAATTGTGGGTAGTTCCTACATTTGGAAGGGAGATGTTATGTTTTAAGTGTCCTAACAAGTATAGATTGAAAAAGGATGTGTAAAGATTGAAAAATAATTGAGCAATTTTCTTTTTGGAAAAAGTATAGATTGAAAAAGGATGTGTAAAGATTGCCCAATTAATTATTGTAACGACAAGGAAAATATTTCTTTGATTTATTTACACAATTACTAAAGTCATTTCTCTCGCATGAGAAAAACGTAAGGTTCAAAGCTTTCTCCCTTCATGTTAAAAGAAGTGGGTATTTGTATCATGTTAATGTGGGTTTAACTTTATGTATATCAAAAAAAGATTTTCATGATGTTAACTTCATAAGCAAAGCACTTGACTCAATGATAAGAAGTGTGTCTCCACAATATTAAGGCTTAATAAATAATAGATACATAATAGGGAGGAATGAAATCTATCTCAATTGCAAGAGTGGCAATTGGACAACTTGATAGTTTACTATGAGGATGCTTTTCTAAAGCTAAGAGAATATTTTCGTGAGTTATAACAATAAAAATGAACTAGCTCTCTCTTATCATAGTGAGGTTAATACATTCAACTTTTAGTTTGGGAGATTATATATTATCGAGAACTACTTACTCAATTCAATTTAACTAGCAGCTGAATTACCAGGTTGACCTGAGGTGGTTCCAACAGATTTGGAAATGGCCAGTTCCTCTAAAGATAAAAAAAATTTATTTGGCTCTCTACAAAAGAAAAGACACTTACCTGGGATATGTTACGAAAGAGAGGATGGGAAGGGCCAGGGATTTGCAAGTTATGCAATCAATCTACGGAAGATATTCACCATATCCTCATTCTATACCATTTTCCAAGGGCTGTCTGGCAGCGTATTCTCATCCATTTCTCACTCAACATTCATTGGGATGATGCCTCTGTCCTAGATTGTTTTTTGCGGTGGTCAAAGGAGAAAGCTGCCCCGGACAGTTTGGCTGCTCATGTTTGCTGGCAGCTCTGGATTGAAAGAAATAAGGCGATATTTGAAGACTGTGCTCCCTCCATTCTCTCAGTTATGCATAGAACCCTATCGACTTTCTCCTGGCAGCCGTCCACTGTTAAAACTCTGCCATTACAAGTCTGTGAGTTCACTCAAAAGCAGGGTTTCACCGTAGGTTGTTTTGACGGAGCAGCCCTATTAAATGGTCTCTGCTGTGGGGCCAGAGGCATATTCAGATCTCATCCTTCGAGAGTTACCAAGTGGTTCATCAACTGCGGAGTGGGAACAAATACTAAAGCGGAGTTGATGGGTTTGTGGGCAACCCTCACTCTGGCAACATTCTGGTCAATTAACCAACTCCAAGTCCTTGGTGATTCGCGGGTCATCATTGACTGGATAAATCACAAATGCAATCTCAGCACTGTAAATATCGAAGGCTGGAAACAAAAAATTCTAGAACTGGCAAAAAATATTAAAGATCTCAAGGTTCACCATATTTATAGAGTGCATAATAAAGAAACCGATGCCCTTTCTAAAAGAGCCTTATCTGAAATCGAAGGGAGACTAACCGTTTATCATTCGGACAGTGGGCGAGAGACACAACCCTCTTGCATTAATATCTTTGAATTGCCAAGGGTTGGTGAAGGGTAATTTTCACCTGAGGACAGCCTTTGCAAGTGGTCTAGTACCAGCGATGAGCAGTTTTTTTTTGGCAGATTTCCACTCTAGAATCCTTTAGTTTTTTTTTGCTGGCCCAATGCTCTTTCCCTTCCGCCTTTTACTATTAGTTTCAGTTTTATGTTGTTTCCTCCTGTTACCAATATTTTGGACTGTTGTGGGGACGTTTAGCATGGCTCTGTTGTTGCTGTAAAAAAATTTATACCTTATATAAATTTGCGTTAATTTTTTCCTGGAAAAAAAGTCGTTAAGAACAATATCTATTTTGTTAAAATTACATAACACTTACACCTAGCTCTAATAATTATTACATGCACTAATGCATATCCACACACATAAACATATCAATAGTAAAACTTTAACTATAGCAAATCTATATTAATTACCCACTATTAATAAAGTTACTCCACAAACATAAACATACAAATAATAAAACTTTAACTATGATAAAACTATATTAACTACACATTATTAATAAATTTACAATACTTAAGTGAATTGGGTTTAGCTTGGTGGTTGGGAGGAATGATTATCATCCTCCCCACTCATGTTTAATTTCTGTAAGTAACATGTTGAACTCTTAACGAGTATATTATTGTAATGACTTCGAACCTTGTTAACCTCGAGAATTTTCCTAAAACTTTATAATTAGAAAAAAAATTAAAATTATAATACTTTCACATTATTAAAATAGGATTATTAAAATAGGTAAGTGACTTACACCCTACATGTGCATCGCCATTGTTTATATTCTCTTTTGAAATTATCACTCCATTCATTGAACATTCTATCGTATTCACTTCATTGACCACTCTTTTACATTTAACATTACAAACAACTTACAACTTGCTTAGGATGATTTATATGATTTAAAATACATATCAAAAGCCATGCCAAATCGTGTCGTTGAAGACCCATGTTTCAACTCTACTTATTCCATGCACCTTATACATCATTCATTTGTTGATGAGCACATGCTCCAACTTTCATTGGTGTGTAGATACCATCAACTCTAGTGATTTAGGTGGCATTATGGTATCACCTTTATCTGGTTATATGTTTTTCTATATTTTTTTTGTTTTTAAGGTATCACATTTTTGTTTTTAAGGTACCACATTGTTTATAAGGAATAACTTAATAATTAAGTATTTTAATTATTATTTTTAGATTTTTTTAAGTTTTAGGTATTACATTATAATTTTTTTATTTGGTTATATGTTTTTCTATTTAAAAAAAAAATGTTTTAAAGGTATCACATTTTTGTTTTTTTATTTTAAAGGTATCGTATTTTTGTTTTTAAGGTATCACATTGTTTAATAAAATAAGTTAATAATTAAGTATTTTCATTTTTTAGAAAATTTTAAATTAATATAAAATTTGTTGAAAGTTATAATTTCATTTAATTAATTAAATTTTTGATTATAAAATTTTATTTTTAAAAGTTTTGATTTATTTTAAAAATATTAAAAATTTCAAAATTTAAAACAAAGTTTTACCTAAACCAAAAATGATCTTAATATAAAAATCAATTAATATATATAAATAACAAAGAAGAGTAATATATATATAGAATAGTTGTCAACCAAAGAATTAAGTAAAAACACGTTTACACATCACACTAAACTAGCACCTATTAATGGCAAGCCCGTGTTTTAAGCAACATAATCTAAGATGGTAAAGGGTGTGTATAGACTTGATAAATGATTTGTCTCTAAACAGTTATCTACTTTGGTTCAACTTCTAAAGCCTATAATAAAGAATGAATGGAACTTTTAAAGCTAACAAGAAGGAAAAAGATGTATGTGGAGGAGGGAAACCAAGCTGTCAACTTTAAAATTCGAGTCAAATTTAAGTGAACCATCTTATATGATGCTACACATGTTTACACATATGTCCCTTAAAATAGTGAGATTACACATAAGCCACTATAGTATAGTAACATGAGCAAGGAGGTTACAATTGGATTTTTTTTGGAAGCTAAATTATTTATTAAACTTTTAAATCATTTTAATGAATTTAAATAGTTCAAGCATTATAAGTGCATTATAAGTGGTTCATTTTAGGATATGTTTTTTTTAAGCGAGGATGAGTATTTAAGAAAATTAGAACACATTTCTATATCTCTACAAATTTTAGAGTAAAGTGGTTGAGTGTTGTGAATTAAAATAAGAGGTTTTGATGTCAAATTTATTGATTGATTATTTGTGGTTTATTATTATTTGATGTCCATGTTAGGTTAGACGTAATATAGTTTATGTTGACGATTTAACTTAGTTACCATCCATCAAAGATGATGAAGTTTCCAAAAATTTCTTATGCATAATTACATGGAAATCTCTCACACACTAATAAATATGAAAATAATTATTAAATTTTTTAACATTCACCATAAACTTGAACTATAAAATTAAAAATAAAAGTCATAACTAGTATATTGCATATATATTTAATGACTTTGAAATTCAATCACCTACACTTGCAGCAAAGGTCATTTGCAACAAAGGTCATTGTAACATTTATTTTCTAGTTGATGTTTATTGTGATATGAGACTTATGCACACAATAGTTCAAAGCATTTTTAGATATTTGAATATTGAAGTTTTGACAACTAATATTAAGGCCAATGATAATGTCTAAATGTGCCCAATGAATGATTAGTGTATCAGAGGTGTTTTAAAGAATTTTTCCATTTCATGTTTGTTTAAATATTGATACTCACTCATATGAAGGACCAATAACACGTGAGTCAACTTTCCATGTTATTGATACAATTACAATATCTCATGACATGTTTCTCTTAATATGGTTAGTTGTACCAATAATTGAATATGGTCAGTGTTAGTCTATGGTTTATCTTAGCAATCACTAAGTCTTCATGTCATCTTTAATTGTATTATTCATTTAGGATATAAGTGATTTATCCTCAATTGATGACTAAATGAATTATTTAAGATTTCTTAGCCTAGTCACCATGTAAGGTGTTGGGATCTAGAGAAAATCTCTCTATGAGGTGGCATCACCTATTGTACTATATTTTTGTAACTTTGGTGTGAATATTATATGAGATGGTTTGAGGTATTTTCTGTCGTATTGTTGTTCATATCTCGATATTCTATTTCTTAACATGGTATCTAAGCTCCTTTAGTCTTAAGGCCATGATGTCTCCATGGAAGGTGAGGAATTCAAATTCCATGTAGTGTTCCATGGGAGGCCATCAATAAGCTAATGAAGAAGATCTACGATGAAGAAGAGAGAACCAACACCGAAAATGCACGCAATCCAATGAAAATACATCATTGAAGGAAAAATTCACTAATTTTGGAGTGCATGTTGGTAAAATTTAGATTTCTCTTTCAATATTGATTTGTTTTTAATGATTTTAGTTGCGTTGAAAACTAAATTCAAACATGCACCAAAGAGTATTTTATATTTTCAATATTCATATATGTTTTAAAGATATTTATCCTATAGGAAATGGATTTTGTGTAATCGTGGGGTATGCAACTATTAAAATGCAAATTCCAACCACTATATAGAACCAAATTAAGCATATAGTATAGTGTTGGAAAGGTTTTTTAGAGATCTATCAAATCCAACTCAAGATTGAATGAAAAAAAAAAAAACCAGTTTTGAAGGAGAAAATATTGTTGATAAAATTCTCCCAAAATGAAAAATGGTCCCTGCAACTGAAAAACGTGTTTTTCTCATGGTAGAAACTTTTGTTTTATGAGATAACATATGCAATTAGAACACCCACATGATTATTCAAATGGGTGTTTTTCATTTTTCAAATGACATCTTCTTCAATGAGATGTTATAAATGAAATTTCTTGAAATTTGCTTAAACATGACTGGAAATAAGCAATTCGTCTTCATTAACAAATCATTACCAACATCATCTTTAGTAATCTACAACGTGATCCCATTCACACGATCAACAATCAACGAAATTTAGTGCAACAGTCTACCTCAAGGCATTGAAGTGAGCAATATTTTATGGTACATCAATTGGTTTGATTTCTTGTAAACAAGAATGGGGATCTACAAAATTGTTGATGGCTTAGTGGTTGCCAAATTTAGTAAATGGTTTTTAAATCTATGATTTTCCTTTGAATAAAAGTTTTGTAAGTTTTTTGGTAAAAATGTATGAGATCTGAAAACATTAAATTCTCATTAAAAAGAGATTTTCAATATTCTCATAAAAAAAGAATTGTTTATTGTGCCCTAAGTGTAAGAGCTAGTTGTATCACAAACAATTAAAAAAATTGAATTATGTGGTAAGACTGATATATTTTATTGGCTATTGATGACCATTGCCAAGGATTGATCCACCTATAGTGAATCTTTAATCTTGCAGGTTTGTTTCATTTGGAGCATCCGTCTAATAAATGATTATTCTTACCACAATGTTGACAAGGATGGAGATCAAAACATTGATAATCCATGTGACCAATTCTATGACAATGATGTCACTTATCATTATGATGTTGAACTAGAATAGGTGAAGTTGAAACTTATTGAAGCAATTCAACACTTTGGAAGTGGATTGGTTTGGAATAATATGGAATATCAAAGATAACTTCCTTTTCATATCAGATACTTGTTATGTGCTCGATGTTCCTTATTTATTCACAAGGTCTGATGATGGGATTGGAAATAATGTGCTGATCTTGTTCTTAATGAAAAGCTTCATCTTCATTTGAAACTGCATCTAAAGTTATTTCATTGAGTTTCTCCTGTGCTAACTATTGATCATTATAACATTCAAAAAGTGGGATTTTCTGAACAAGAACTAGTTCATAATATTAAAGATTCTTTCGTTGGATTTCATCATGAAGAAGTTGTGACTAAGTTTGAAGCAATTCTACATTGGCTTGTGAAACTTGCAAACAAGTTAAAATAGATTGAAGAGTTGCTTTGTTGAGTACGACTATGTTATCTTCAGTAGTGATTATCAGAGTGTTCAATAACTCTAATAATTCTAGACTTTGAGCCATGTGGTCTCCTTGTATAGGTAGGTTAAATTACAATAGACTTGACTACAAAAAAAGGCTTCTTGCAACTCCACCCTTTAAACAATTTAATCACTCACTTAGTTCAATGTAGAGTCATAATTACAATGATTCAATCAAGTCTTGGGTGTCGGGTTCAACTGAGAATGCACCCAACAATTACAATGCAATTCAACTTAAGTTTGATTTCACACTTACAAAATGAACTATTGCAAGCATATTTCTCAAAATTGATATTTATTGTGAAGTTGAATATGTAAACTAGAATTAATTTCGATGTAGAATTGTCATTGAATACTTATGTGATTGAAAACCCAATTGCTCGAAAATTCTTTGCAGGTGCTTGATCAAACGTGCTTGATTAATTTACCTTCAACTGCAGGGGTTAATTGATCCTTAGATGCTTTGTGCTTGTAATATGAAGCAATGACTTGGCAAGAAAAACACCATGAGTCTAATGGCACTCAAGCACACAAAATGGCATTGATCCCTTATTCAAATTTTGGGCCAAATCAAGGACACAACCACCACAAAAAAATGATTGTTTTATTGTGCATGATACAACTAACTCTTATATTGAAGAGTGATTCTCTTTTCAATAAGAGTTTATCCTTTGTCAAGATACATGCATTTGTGATCTTACAAAGATTTATCATTTAAAGGCATAACATGGGTAAACAAAAACCTTTGTGCAATCCAATTGTACCAACAATTGAATATGGCTAGTTGTACCAACACTTGAACATGAATTTTTGGTATTATGATTTCAACTTGCTTAGAGATAATCATATTACATTTTTTAATTCTTTTTATCATGGAAATAAATTGCATATAATTAATTTTACTGATATGACATAAATTTACTCATAGGACACAATAGTCTAAGTTTGTAATTTGCAAATGACTACATGCCCAAAAATGTCTCCCAAATCTACCCAAAACGTTCTTGAAATTTGTTTGGAACGTCTTGAGTACAGTGAAAAAGTGCCCACATCCCTAAAAAAGCCCTAAATAGTTTTCTTAGTTGTCCCTAAGTCCCCACAACATCAAAACAATAGGTACGCGAGTTTCTTTTAGGGAGACATGCCCTTTTGCAACATATATTTTAAGTAACACAACTTTTAGAATGAACTATTAATACAAATGTTTTTATTCAATTAATTTTTTGTAATGAGAAGGTACTTTTTATTGAAATCATTTAAAACTTGGATTTGAATGTTCATGCAAACTTATCTTGACATAGTGCATTGACCCCTTTGTAAGAAAGAAGCAAGATTATGCAAGCATGCACCTCTTAATAAGATGGCATTACCTCTAATTGAAATTACTAATGATCATAGTCTCTTAGATTAGATGGGATATTGTGTGACTTCTACAAAGCAACATGGGAATTTCTTAGTCCTATCTATTGCGAGTGTATAAGGGAACAATTAAAAATCAAAAACAAACCTTGGTTGCTAGTATCAACTAAGTTCTCATTAGAATCATCTTAAAAGTTGGTGACCTAGAGTTGGTGTTTCACTCAAAGTTTATTCTACATAAGATTGTTCAACATGGTCATATTTGGTTTATTAGAAGTCAACTTGTATATTTTGGAAGGTATGGCACTCTTGAGGCAATATGCTTTTTTCATAAAAATTGGCATTGAGAATGCTTATGGATGGATTAACTAGCTACTATTAAAGCTATGTCTAAAGTTCTAGGTTTTGGGAAGTAGTTATTTGTCTAAATCATAGAAACTCTCTTCATTAAAGCCTCAAATGAGCTTTCCATCATTAGGGCTAAGTCAAAGTTTGTGGAACTATTTATATGCATTTGGAAGGGTTTTCCCTCTTCCCCTGCATTGTATGTTATGGTAGTTGAAGCCTCGATATGTCTTATCTATAATCAAGTACTAGGCCAAGGTCTAATTAAAGGCATCCCACTCCTTGAAGATGAGGTTGAGAAACTTGTCAATGGAAATTTTTTCGATGATTAATTCCTCACCATTCTCAAGTCTTATAGTTAGGAAGGGAAATGGACACAAAATGATCTTGAACAATCAAGTTGTGGACTACACACAAGACAAAATTTCAAACACACAATAAGATTATTATAAAGGTCTACTCATCCTCATTAGCACATAGATTCATAAGTGCATATACAATACATAATATCTTAAGCTTACATAGTTCATGCCCCCCCCTCTCTCTTGAATTGTTTCACTTACTTCTACCTATCAAACATCCAACACATGCTTCTCCTTTGCACATTGCATACTTTTGAAAAATATTCTTCTAGACTCAGATATCCTCTACTTCGATAAACAATCTTCCTTCTTTCTACTCCTCTTTTTCTTGGAACTAATCACTTGAGTACCAATCTCTTCTTTCCTCTCTATCTCTAGAGTTTACCTCCTTGTAACTTTCTTGACTACACAACCAACCTCCTCGAGACCATCCATTTGAGAACCAACTCGATATGGATAATCCTTCATCCATTATCTTCTTTCTTCACAACCCATAGGCTACCAACAAATTCAACATCCACATCATAACAAATTTCCCATTTCATGGTTCGAAATCATCACCATCTCAATGACCTTACATATTTCAGTGACAACCTCTGTGTGCACACTATTACAACGTCATTTTACACCACATATGCTCATGACGACTCATTGGCCTCAGTTACATCCCTTTCCCTGCTTGCAAGATCGAAACCCCCCTTTTCCTCCCAAGGAATATCTTAAAAAATCCCATTTTTCTTGATGTACACAACTCTCCTTAAAGCAACTCGCATACATATGTGCCTTGCTAGTTAGCAACCTATGTGCATGTTTAATTGGCTCAAAATAGTAATAAATCCCGATATTTTGGGCAACATTGACAGGTTCCCCGGGTTCCCGAACTCCTCTAGTCCATTCATAACTACTCCAACTGTCAAAAGGGAGTATAAAATAGAGCCTTGAGATGGAGGAAAAATATATCAAAGAAATGCACCCTTAAGCTAACATTTTCCTTATATCCCTGCAAGCCCTTATTTCCCCTTGCTTCTGAGATTGTCCTTCCCCCTTAAAAACCATTGTTTTCAGGATTTGTGTTTCCCCTTATCTTGTTAGGAAGAAAGCCATTACTTTGTTGGAAATGTTGGAACACAAAGCTTTGGAGGTAGTGATTGTCATCTCAAGCCTTGGGTGGGGGAACTTGGAGCACGGTTCCAGGACCATGTCACAGCGATTACAGGTTGTAACCAACTTCTATGTTGTTATTAATATAAGATCTCTCATTCTCGTCCATTTCTCTTTGTTGATTCATGCTTTTGATGAGATTATTTGTATCTTGTCTTGAATATTTTATGCAAAATGAATTGATCATATCTAGTTAGCAGATAACTACCTATTTGCAGTTGCATGCTTCTTTGTTTGCAGGATTTTCAGAGATCGTTGTGAAGGAGTTTTAGAGCGAAATCCCTCAAGTGGGATCGACTTCAAACGTTGGATTTCAAGTATGTTCTCTTTCCTATCTTCCGAAATTTATTTATTGCAAGTAGTTACTTTTAATTAACTACCTAATTAGAGTATGAGAGAATTCTTTTAGGGCATTGCTCTGTTGTGGCCCTTACCCATAGCCATAGGACTTAGATTTATGTAACACACACTATCCATTTTTTCATGTGCACATTCTTCTAAGCTCACTGCTCTTGTTTACCAGTGTTCTCTTTGTACCTCCATTCACACCACACTATATAGGTGCTCACTTCATTGACTATAATCTACTTTGTTGCTACTAGAATACATCTAGATACTCCTACATCAAACTCTATTGGCAAAAATGATTTTTCATCTTGGTGTGTACATAATCACTTGCTTACTCCATCACAATGTTCCCTTTGTGAAGTCTCTAACATTCATTCTATAAATCCACCTACTCTCATAGTGTAGCTTATTACTCCACTTCAACAAATGCTAATTATATATTGTGCCTCGCTTTTGGAACACTTTTTCCTCCAACATCTTCTCAATTTTTAGTTTTGCTTCTTTGACATCTAATCCATCCAATTTTCTTTGACACCCTTGAATTGTTGAGCTTCATTTAGGTCATAAAGTTCAAAACCATAAAGGTATTTCACATTAAATATTAGTGATGTGTCCATTTCATCTTGCAACTCCACTTCATTTGTGTTATCTCTAGATTTCCTCTTTTTCTTGTAAGGTCCAATCTATAAGTTTTCTTATGATAATGTTCATTAATCAAATGCACCAAATCCAAATCACCTTCTCATAATGCCTTGAATCTCCTTTTCATTTTGTGTTTCTCTTATGTCTCACACTACTTTTGCTTAGATTATCACTTACTTGCACATGTATCTTCCTCATATGTTCAACCAATCCCTAGACCATCACTTCTTTTCATCTCAACAAGTAAGTCAACCAATACATAATACCCTTCGAATTGAATCCATACACATTAGAAAAGGTGAAAGTCATATCAATATATTCATTGTACTATTATTATAAACAACACTCTCTACACCAAAATGTATCCCATAATATTGGCCTATGTCTTGCTAAACATCTTAGAAGAATCCTTAAAATTATGTTCACACCATTAATCTATACGTTTGTATGTGGATGGTGTGTTGAACTATGCTACAAATTTGTCCCCGATATCTTCTATAATACCCTACGAAAATGACTAAGGAAACTTGTAAATGTTTAAATTAACTATTTTTAGTAATTCGTGTAACCCCACAATCTTCTTTAAAAATATCTTTGTGCAATAAGTTGCATCAATGATCTTTTGTAAATCCAATCAACCTATAGAAACAAGAAGTCATGTCCTCTGTGCATTTGAGAAAACCTAAGACATAATCCATTGAAATATCTTCCCATGGTATCCTTGATATTGAAAAAAATGTGTATAAACTTGTATTATGACTCACTCCTTTCGACACCAAACAAACTCTAAATTTTTCAACATATCTACTCACTTCCTTCCTCTAGTTGGGCCCGTAATTTTTTTCAATAAGAAAGCTTTGAGTTTTGTCTCTCCTAGAGTGTCTTGCTAATCCTCCACCATGCAACTTATTTACTAAACTCCCAATCCAACAACATTCAAGAATGTATAATTGGCTTGCCTACCTTTGAATAGATATCCCCACTGAAGAAAACAATCCAACTCTAAAACAAACAAACAAACTCTTATGGAAACAAATAATGTTTCCGCCCGTAGGGGTGTAGACAGATTAGCATGTGCTGTGTAAATGGAAGGAAATATGTAAAGGAGGTCTCAAGTTCGATTCTCACCTCGCTTTACTTGTGCTCCATGCTTGCAGGATGTGTGGTGCACCTGGGGGTATAGAGGTAGCGGACGAGTATCGACCACGTGTCACGCGAGTACGAGAACCATGAGTTGTTGATTCCCTAGTATTAAAAAAAAACAAAACAAATAATGTTTCCAATGCTTCAATGCATGTATGATTCCAAAAAATTCCATGCCTTCCACTAACTATGGATAAAGAAGTTATCATTTCTTGCACTCACTCCCAACATTTTTCATTCACTCTCTCGAGTCTCTCTCCCCCCTCACTTGGGTCACTACACTCCCTCTCTATTGATCGACTCTCTCAAACCCTTCATTATTATATTATTGTCCCTTATCGCCATTCTAGACATGTCTTAGAAAGGGTTCCCTACGGAGCTACCTTACAGACATGGATATGTTATCCCAAGTTACTAAAATGGGATAAGTAAATAAATTGTAGAAGCAATTCATTGCCAAGTGATTAATGGAGTTATGTTTTCTCTTTATGATATCCTTAGTTATCGATATGGGCTAATTTTTTACATGAAAGAAACACTTCGTCCAATAGAGGCCATTGAATACTTTCATAGGGGTTTGGAAGAACTTGCCTGGAATATCTATCATATACTTTCAAGTGCTACCTCACCTAACAACCTAAATCGATGGGATACATAGTAGTATTGGGATAGACAAAGATATCTATCTTGTGCATTGGCACACTAACTCACATATTGACTCATATTATTTTAGTAAGTAAAGAGAATAAAGAAGAGACACAACACCATGGAACTTTTCTTGAGGGGCTAATAGTTGTGGGATAGTGTTGTGGAGTTATGTCTTCTCCTTATGCTATCCCTTGAAAGGAATTGCTTGGAATATTTGCCCTATACTTTCACACACTACCTCACCTAATGATTTAATTAAGTGGCTAAAATAGTAGTGGGTTAGTCATAATTATATATATCTTGTATTTTGACATGCTAACTCATTTATAACACATTTACCCATTTATCATGATTTAGGTAAATAGAGATATAATAAAGAGGGAACACAACACCGTGGAAGTTTTTCTGGAGGGGCTAAAAACATGCTACCTCACCTAACAACGTAATTAAGTGGATTATAATAGCAACAATATATACAAAGATATTTCTTTTGTGATTTGACACACTAAATCACATATTGACTCATATCATTTTGGTAACTAGAGAGAATAAAGAGAAAATGAAATACCACATACACATCTTATTCTTTGAGGAGATTAAAAAGTAATGGAATAGTGTTATGGAGTTATTTGTTTTACTTATGTTATCCCTATTTACAAAAATGGGATATGTCAATATGACATTGTAGATTACTTTTTCTTACTTCAATGGTTGTATGATTGCATAAAATTACAAATTGTACATATAGTACTTCTTCTTTACCGCATATATCGCTTCAATATATAATGTTATTGACCCACCTTCTTGGCTCAAAACAAATCCAATAGCTACTCCATTCACGCGACACTCTACAAGGAACATTTTATGAAAATACAGGGACACCAACATGGGTGCCTCTATCATTGCCATCTTTAGCTACTCAAAACTCTTATGTACTTCAACACTCCACTAAAATCTTCGTGTCTTCATAAACTTTGTCATGGGTGCATACATCCAACTAATAATATGAATAAACATACCGTAAAAACTAGCAATCCCATGCAAAGTCCTTATCTCATGCACATTGCATGATATTGACCTATCTAGTATAGCCTTCACCTTCTCGGGGTCCATACTCAGTGATTTCCAAGAGATCACAAATGTTAAGTATAACAATTCTTGTTTAAATAACTCATACTTATTCAAATTAACTCACAACTTCTCTTTGTTCAATGCTTCAAACACCATCCTAAGGTGCTAAAGAAGATCACCTTTGCTACCATTGTAAATCAAGATATCATCCAAGCACACGACGACAAACTACCTATCTAAAATCTCAACATTTTTGTCCTCATTTTCATAAATGTACTTGACACATTAGTCAAAACAAAAGGCATGACCATTGTAATGTTCCCAAACCAATTTTTTTTCGCTTGGAACACTAACTCACCACTGATTTGATTGTTTGTATGTGTGTATTTGCAAGTTGGCCTCTTAAGTTTCGACCTTAGGGTTTATAGTTCAGTTATTTAAGCTTAGATCTGAAGACAATCAATGAAGATACAAGATAACACAAGATATGGAACCAATAGCAATATCTGACCTTTATTGATGTAAATAGCAAGAACCTGATACAAGAAGGATGCAGATCTGGAATAACATTAGATAACTCCAAATAGAGAGGATATGAGCTGTTAAAAAATTCTCTTGGGAAGAAGATGCAAGCCCCCAAGGCTGGATATACAATGAAGATCAATACAAGAAGAATCCAAGGTCAAGTCCAAACCCCCCTGGCTATTGGTACGCTCTCCTGGATGACTATGAAGACCCAATATTTCGGCCTAGCTAAAAAAGACCTCCAAATAACATCAAACTCCATAGAATGATAGATCGGGGCAAGTAGAATCCCTAATTGAAGTCTCAAACTTAGATGCCAAGATCTACTCCTCCAAACCGTTGAATCCTCAATCAAGACCGTGCCCTCCTGAAGATTGTCAAGCTCAATATTTCATCCCTGATTATTGAACCGTCCAAATGCCCTGAAACTTCATAGAAAGATAGATTGGGCCACTGTAAGGCACTAGGTGAAGTTTCATGAATAGATCTGAAGTATAACACCTCCAAATTGGGTAGATATGAATCTCAATATCGCCCTCCTTCTCTCCAAATCAACTCAATGCTCCAATAAATAAACTAGGAGGAGTAACTCCCTCTAAAAGAACCAGAATGATAGATCATGGACCTGCAAAGAAAACACAAGTGCTCAAATCTCTAAATGCCCTCTCAGACCTTTGAATCGAACTTCTCTCCAAAGAATGATGCATCCCCTTGTTGGAAACCCTCAAGGGTACGACCTGCTGCTCTCCTGGACGAGTGATGGAACCTGTGAATGTTGTAGAATGGTGTGGGAGGAGTATTGCATCCCCGAGACCAACCTTGGAACAAGATGAGTGGAATCTTTCACCACTGAGTTGTTCTCTAGGGTTTGTATTCTCAAAACCCTCAAAACTGTGTGCTCAAGAGCCCAATAACAAAATGCATAATAATCCAGAATGAGTGAGAGGTGTGCCCTAGGATTTCCTTTATACCTCCTTCTATTCTTCTGTTGAGTTAAGTTAACCTTGAGGTTCAACTCCTAACTCAACCTCAAGCGCTCTAATCTTCTAGTGAGTTACTTTTTACCTTTTCAAGTCAACTTCAAAATATAACATTGAGTTTAGTTGACTTTTCCCCATGCTGCATGAGACTATAGTCTAGTGGGGATGACTAGACTACTGAGTCTCTCCAAACCTCTTCATCAAGAGGTGGGGGACATCACAGTCTCCCCTGCTAGAAATTGCTTGCCCACAAGCAATTCCGAACCTGTCTCCTGTATCACCTATTCACTCTCCCATGTGGCATCCTCAATAGGTAGATCCTTCCACTTGACCAAGTATTCCTTGATGCTTCTCCTTTGGAGTTTCTTCTCCCAAACCTCCAATGTTTCTTCTGGCATTAGTACCAATTGCCCCTCTTCATCTAAGGGTGGCAATACCTCCAGTGGGGTGATGTGTTGGTCGATTTCCCTCTTCAAGCATGACACATGGAAGACGTTGTGAATTTTGCTGCCCTGTGGAAGCTCCAGTTCATAATCCATGGCCCCTACCTTCTTGTTGATCCTGTAGGGTCCAAAAAGCCGAGGTTGGAGATTTTATGCTTTTCTTCTTTTGATAGAAGCCTGCCTATACGGTTGGAGCCTTAAGTAGACTAAGTCACCAACCTCAAATGTGCGCTCTACCCTGTGTTTGTCTGCCTGGAATTTTTGCTGATTTTGTGCCCTTTGCATGTGATTTTTCAATTCCCTGACTATGTCTTGACTCTACTGCACCCAATCCTGTACCATAGGAGCTCTGTTGTCACCAAAATAAATCTCTACAAAGGAGAGAGGGTCATAATTGTACAAAGCCCTAAATGGAGTCATGTCGATGGACATGTGATGAGTGGTGTTGTAATAGTATTCCCCCAGGTGTAGCCACTTAACCCGTGCCTTCTGCTGCCCTGCTACATAATTTATGAGGTATCCTTCCACCCACTTGTTGACTATTTCGGTCTTCCCATCAGTCCAAGGATGGTAGCTGGTACTAGGGGTCAAGGCCATACCAACCAACCTGAAAATCTCCTTCCAGAAAGTGCTCATAAATCAGCTATCCCTGTCACTAACAATAGTCTTGAGCAACCCGTGTAGCCTGAAGATCTCCCTGGAGAACAAATCTGCAACCTGTGTTGCGTTGAAGTCTGTGGAAATGGAGAAGAAGTGTGAAAACTTCGTTAACCTGTCCACCACCATGAAAATGCATTCTTTCCCCTGTGCCCTCGGCAATCATGTGATTAAGTCCATGGAGATACTCTCCCATTTGTGCTCTGGAATGGGTAAAGGTTGTAACAGTCCTGCAGGATGGGTATGCTCATCCTTGTTTTCCTSRCAAGTATTGCATTCTTTGATGTGTCTTACTACATCCTCTTTGAGACCCCTCCATGAAAATTGTTCCCTTACCTATCTGTATGTTTTGACAATGCCTTGGTGCCCTACCACCRGTGAATCATGACATGCCTRTAGTATCTTGGCCTTGAAGGYTGATTCAGGAACCAAGAAGATTCGACCCTTGTAGTAGATGATGTCATCTATGACTCTGAAGTTATCATCCTGTATTTTCCCATCCATCAACTAACAAGCGAACTGATTTTTGGAGTATTCTACCAAKAGGTGGGCCTTCCATTCAACTGAGATATCGGTCATGGCATAAACCGATGGCCTCCTGGATAATGTATCTACAACTATATTATTCTTCCCCTTGAAAAATTCAATGTCAAAATCATAGGCTTGTATCTTGCTAACCCACTTCTGTTGCCTCTCATTTAATTCCTTATGTTCCAAGAAGTACTTAAGGTTGTTGTGATCTGATCTCACCACAAATCTTGCCCCTACCAAGTATTGTCTGAATTTTTCCAAGGCGTGCATGATAGCAAACATTTCTTTATCGTAAATAGTGTAAATAAGCTCAGGGCCCCTCAAATTTCGGCTCTCATAGGCAAGGGGATGCCTATTCTGCATYAGTACGACCCCAATGCCCTCACTGGATGCATCACACTCTAATATGAAGGGTTGGCTGAAATCTGGCAAGGCTAAAACTGGGCATGTGCTCATCACCTCTTTCATCTTGTTGAATGTAGACTGTGCCTCTTCACTCCATATGAAAGCTGCTTTCTTGGTCACATCATTCAAGGGTGAAAAAAGTTGTGAGAACCTTTTGACGAACCTCCTGTAATAGCTACAAATGTTGAGAAACCCCCTCAACTATGTAAGAGCCTTAGGTGTGGGCCATTCAAGTATCACTTGGATCTTCTCTTGGTGTACTTGTACCCCCTTTACTCCAATGATGTTCCCTAGGTAGAGGACCTCTGTCATTCCAAATTCACATTTGGATTCCTTGGCATACAAAGATTGGTCTTCCATGATGGTTAAAATTTGTTCCATATGCTAAAGATGCTCCTCCCAAGTCTTGCTATAGACCAACAAGTCATCAAAAAACACAAGAAGGTGCTTCCTCAACTGTTTGTTGAAGACGTGGTTCATGTATGACTAAAAGGTGGTTGGTGCATTGGTCAACCCAAATGGCAGCACTAGAAATTCATAATGGTCGTAGTGACACTTGAAGGAATTTTTGGGGATGTCCTGCTCCCTCATTTTGATCTGATGATATCCAGAGAACAAGTCAATCTTGGTGAAGTAAACGGTTCCATGGAGCTCATCCAATATCTCATCAATCCTCGGAATGGGGTACCTGTTTTTAATAGTATTCTTGTTTAATGCCCTGAAATAAATGCACGTACGCATGGTTCCACCCTTCTTCTTGACTAAGACCACTGAAGATGCAAAGGGACTGGAACTTGGTCTAATGTGACCCATGTCTAACAGTTATTTGATGGCCTTCTCTATCTCGTCCTTGTACTTCTTTGGGTATCTGTAGGGCATGGCGATGATTGGTTTTTCCCCCTCTTCAAGCTCTATGGTATGCTCAAACCCCCTATCAGGTGGCACTCCAGGTGGAATGGGTCCAAACACTTTGCTATGTTTGTCAATGATCCTCTGAATCTCTGGTGCATAGTGAATCTTTCCCTTCTTGTCCACACGTGTCAAAATCTTGCACTCTGTAGCATATACAATATCCTCTCTTCTGAAAATGGCCTCCATACGTTTTGTTGTAACTACTTTGGTTGTGTTTCCCAATATGCCTCTGAGAACTACCTTTCTCCCACTCTCCTCTGTGAAATACATCTCCATAGTCTTATAGTTGGTGGTGATAGGTCCCAATGTACTAAGCCACTAAACTCCAAGTATTATGTTTGTATCAAGGAGGCCCATCACATTAAATTCTTGTGCTAAGTCATGCCTACCCAGTGTAAGCTTCATCCCTGGAATGTACTTGTTACAAGGCATGGTGCTTACTCCTGCTACCTCCACTTTGAACCCCTCAAATTCCACTGTGGGTAGGTGCCTCCTATGTAGTAGTGTTGAATCAATGAAGTTGTGAGAAACACCCCCATCAATGAGCACCAAAACCTTTTTCCCCTATAATACTCCTCTCATCCTGAGGTTGTTGTACTTGGGTACCCCACTGACAGATGCCAATGTAACCTTCTCCTCTGTTGCACTGTCGTGACCTGTAGCCTCCTCTTCTGCAGTTTCGGTGGTGTTTGCTTCTATGTTATGGATGTGGATGAAATCCTCATCCTCCTCATTATCCGATGTCACTTCAATGTAATGAGCTTTGCCACGGCCCATACACTTGTGGGATGGGTCCCACGGTTCTTTTCATGTGTAGCATAGTTGTTTTCTCCTCAGTTCTCTTCTAGTGTTCTCATCCATCCCGCCTTATCCCCTGTCAAACCCCCTTTGATCTCTTCCTCTTGGATTCATTGGAGATCTTTGGTCTCTTCCTCCAGTGTTTAGAGGTGGTCTAGGCATAAACTTCGGCTTTGCTGCTGGGCCTAGATCTCTAGTCCTCCATATGGCATCCTGTAAGTTGGTAGGCTTGAAAGCCTTAACCCAACCCTTTAAAAGTTCCATCAAACCCTCCGTGAAAAGCATCATGAGTCTAGACTGTGACACGTCATGTACCATGACTTCTAGCCTCTGAAACTCCTCAATATACACCTCTGGTGCTCCTATTTGTCTAAGTTGTGTGAGTTCTCTAAAATGTAGCTATGGATCCCCCTGGTCAAACCTGTCAATGAGCCTCTGAGTAAACTCTGTGTATGTCACTATCTAATTGTGGCCAAGTGTAGATAACCCATGGTACCACCAGTCATGAGATTTTCCATCTAAGTACATGGTGGAAAACTTGATGGCATCCAACTCTCTCATAGGGTTAAGCTGCAGGTAAGTATCTAGTTTTTGTACCCATGCTTGAGCAATCATCTTGGCCGAACCATCAAAGTAGGGGATCTCCATTTTTCCATCCCTGCACTCTAGCTCATAATTGTTCCTGTGGTATGGCCTGGGTTTGCTTCTGAATTTCAATCCACAAAACTGATCCAATGTGATTTATCTTTGAATTGGTGGGCTAAGTGAGTTGTACTCCCTGACATATTGATCAAACTGATCCTCAAACTCATATGAGTGGTTGGGTTTTGATTGTTCATCTATGAATGAAGGCAAGTACGGTCTAGGAGTGGTCCTGCTACTTGTCTGTCCATGTGGTGCTGCCCTTCCTGGATTCTCTCCTAATGATGATAGAGAACATGCTCCTATTGATGTATGTTCTCACCATGAGATACACCGGTTTCCTTGTTGGCATAAGATTCTGGGCCTTTCCCCTTATGAGTCATCTCCATCAAGAGTTGTGATATCATTTGTTGGCTTTCACTTACCTTCTTCAAGGTCTCTGATATTTCGGCTTTTCCCCTACGTGTTGTCTCTTGGTTTTCCTACAGGTGATTTACACGGTCTCTCTGTGATAACTGTATGGAACGTTCAAGTCCCTAGCAATCCCCGCTAGTATTTGTGGCTCACTGTCCTCACCTGATCCTTCCATTTCGGCCTCTACCTCACCTGTTTGTTTCCTTCTTTTGCCCATATAGATGCCACTAAACTTATGCATGCGCTAATCCTCACAGGATGGGAGGATTAGAGCTTTGATTCCACTGTAATGTTCCCAAGCCATTTTTTTCGCTTGGAACACTAACTGACCACTGATTTGATTGTTTGTATGTGTGTATTTGCGGGTTGGCCTCTTAAGTTTCGGCCTTAGGGTTTATAGTTCATTTATTTAAGCTTATATCTGAAGACAAACAATGAAGATACAAGATAACACAAGATATGGAACCAATATCAAGATCTAACATTTATTGATGTAAATAGCAAGAACCTGATACAAGAAGGATGCAGATCCGGAATAACCTTAGATAGCTCCAAATAGAGAAGATACGAGTTGCTAAAAAATGCTCCTAGCAAGAAGATGCAAGACCCCAAGGTTGGATATACAATGAAGATCAATACAAGAAGAATCCAAGGTCAAGTCCAAACCCCCCTGGTTGCTAGTACTCTCTCCTAGTATGACTGTGAAGACCCAATATTTTGTCCTAGCTGAAGAAGACCTCCAAATAGAATTAAACTCCACAAAATGATAGATCGGGGCAAGTAGAATCCCTCCACGAATTCTCAAAATCAGATGTCAATATCTACTCCTCCAAGCTGTTGAATCCTCAATCAAGACTGTGCCCTCCTGAAGACTGTCAAGCTCAATATTTTGTCCCTGTTGATTGAACCATCCAAATTCCCTGAAACTTCATAGAAAGATAGATCGGGCCACTGCAAGGCACTAGGTGAAGTTTCAGGAATAGATCTAAATTATAACCCCTCCAAACTGGGTAGATCTGAATCTCAATATCGCCCTCCTTCTCTCCAAATCAACTCAATGCTCCAATAAATCAACTAGGAGGAGTAACTCCCTCCAAAAGCACTAGAATGGTAAATCAGGGACCTGCAAAGAAAACCCAAGTGCTCAAATATCCAAATTCCCTCTCAGACCTTTGGATCAAACTTCTCTCCAAAGAATGATGCACCCCCTTGCTGGAAACCCTCAAGGGTACGACTTGTTGCTCTCCTAGATGAGTGATGGAACTTGTGAATGTTGTATAATGGTGTGGGAGGAGTATTGCATCCATGAGACCATGCTTGGAACAAGATGAGTGGAATCTTTCACCACTGAGTTGTTCTCTAGGGTTTGTATTCTCAAAACCCTCAAAATTGTGTGCTTAAGAGCCCAATAGAAAAATGCATAATAATCCAAAATGAGTGAGAGGTGCGCCCCAGGATTTCCTTTATACCTCCTTCTATTCTTCTGTTGAGTTAAGTTAACCCTTAGGTTCAACTCCTAACTCAACCTCAAGCAATCTAATCTTCCAGTGAGTTACTTTTTACCTTTTCAAGCCAACTTCAAAATATAACATTGAGTTTAGCTGACTTTTCCCCATGCTGCATGAGACTATAGTCTAGTGGGGATGACTAGACTATCGAGTCTCTCCAAACCTCTTCATCAAGAGGTGGGGGACATTATAGCCACCCATACAATGAATTATATGTTGAGTGTTGTCTTCCATTCATCCCCTTCTCTTATCCTTAATTCATGATATCCATTCTACATGTCAGTCTTAGTAAAATATTTACTTCACTATAACAAATCATCTATTATTGGCAACATGGATATTTACTTCACTATAATCTTAGTTAGAACTCTTTAGTTAGTTCACATTCTCTAGCTACCATGCTTCTTTGCTATCAATAATGCCAATATGGCACATCGACTCATAATTTCTCTAATCAATCCTCTTGTCAACAACTCCTTGACATGTTAATTCAATTATGTACTCTTCATCGTATTCATCCTATGTGTAACTTGATTCGTCAACATAGCTCTTAGAACCAATTCTATCTCATGCATAATCGTTTCTTCGATGGAATTCCATCTCTTGCACTATCTTTTGCCTCATTGGAAGTTCATCTTGACCATAATCTTTCACTTCAGTGGAAGTTCATGTCCTACACAAATCCTCACTTACAATATCTAGAAATTCATCTAGCATATTTCTTACCTCATTAGGTATCTCTTTCTCTCGCATGCTAGTTCTCCTTTTTTGCACTCACCTTTTGCCACACTCTTATACAACTTTCCTTTACTTTATTCACTTCAACAAAAATTTCTTTGTGGACACTGACAACACTTCTCTCAAATCCTTGTCTTTCATCGAAAATGATTGGAATTTCCTTCCATCCTTCATGATGGTGTATATGTTCTTCCTCTATTTTGCTTTGCACAATGGTCAAAGTGCCATGGTCGCACAATGGTTAAAGTGCCATGATCTTCCCAACAACAAGTGACTTGCATCGAAAAGGATCACATCACACAAAATCTCATCTTTGTTCTTACTAATGTTAAAAGATACTTTGCACTAGTTAGTGTTAACCTCATTGAAATCAAAATAACATGTATAGTTGGGGATGCTTCTGTCACACTAATCCCAATTTTCCAACCATCTCTACTGTAAACATGTTTTGAGTACTGCCCAAATCAATTACAATACTTAGCTCCAAATTTGCATTTAGTTATGAAGATATTTTTTATCAACTACTTATCTTCATCTTGTATCTACTTTTGTGCCGACAAAATATTTCGTTGTGTATCATCAAATTCTCACCTCATACCATTGTTGATGTAATCGCTACATTATAGATTGATATATCTCCATATGCTAATTGTGTTCAATACCCAATGCTTTGTGCATTATACCTCAATGTACTACTCTCAAACGATATATTGCCTTCATCTCCACAAATGTAGCAATAAATATTCCTTTTGTAACCACCACATTTACGACCTCTAACTTGAAATCCTCCTCAAGTCTACCTCTACCTTTACATGATACACTACCTTCTTCCATATTGTCAATGTTCTCCTCAAGAAAATCCTCTACACGCTTCTTGAAATTCTATTTATGCTACCTCAATGACCTCTTCCACTACCAACATTCTTCCTATTGTCCTTGTGCACTAGCTTCTCTTCTACCCTCAATGCTAACTAATTGGCTTCTTTGACCAAACTTATCTTGTGCATGCTCATTTCATCTTGGACAACAAACTTCAACCCATTCACATGTCTCAAAACTCTTTTTGCTATGTCCTCATTATTTCCTACGTGGATGTAAATATTATAGAATTCTTATATATACTCTTGCACTCTTAGGCATCTATATCAAGTTCTATGTTCCATTGAAAAGCACTTGTTTATAATCCACTAACAAAAAAAAATCTCATTGTTTGGATACCATATTACTATAAATCTATGTTATTTCCTTACCTTGGTAAACTCACTTGTGTTGCATAAAATCCCACCAAAAAGTAGTGTGACCTCTCAACCAGTACTTCTGAACAGTGCCCTATTCATATCTTTCAATTTATAATGCCCAATGTATCTTTCCATCTCATTCATCTAATCTAGCAGTGCCTCTACTTTCACATTTCCATCATAATGCAAAACTTCTACTTTGACTCCCCTCTTGCTTTTCAAGAATCTAATCAATTGGGCTACACCATCACGCTTTTCTTTGTTACTTCTTCTTTCTTCTTTGTGTTTTGGCTCTGGAATGTTGGCTTCAAGATCACCACTTTGTTGTTTTGTCTCAATTTCCTCGATTCTCCTTATTAATTATTGTAATTCCCAATTCACAACTACTTTATGCCTCCATTTTTCCATAGCTACAGTTTCCATTCTTCTTACTCTTAGAAATTGCACTTCCAAAATTTTCCCCAATCACCAAAATCAAATCCTTTGTTGTGGCACCAAAATTCTAACTAAGATACCTTCTCTAACACAAAAATCAAACCATACACTAATACCAAATGACATAATGAGGAAGTTCAATTGACCCAAAATAGTCTCACACACCTAGGTTATGGACCACACATGTTATTGCAACAATGAGATAAAGGACCAGACAACAGTCTCATACAAGATGGGATTTAAATACAAACTAATGTTATCATAAAGGTCCAATCACTCTCACTAGCATATATATTTAAAAGTACATATATAATCTGGAACATCTTAAGGTTACATAGTGCACCTTGTATTTCCCTTTCTCTATCTCTTAGTGTTCACTTCCTTATGCCAATCAAAAATCCAATATGTGCTTATCCTTCGCACATGGTCTAGTTCTATGAATTCTCCTCCTTGGCTTTGAGTTCCTCTAATTCTAGAAACACTCTCCCCACTTCACACTCCTCTTTTTCTTAAAACCAATCACTTAGGTGCCGATCTCCTCTTCCTTTTCTTGTTTTTGAGGGTCTACCTCCTCATGGTAACTAACTCTCTTGCTTACATAGCCAACCTTCTTGAAACCTTCCACTAAGAAACCACCCTGGTCTCCACCATCCTTCATCCTTGTATTTTCCTTCTTCACAACCCTTGGGTTGGCAACGAATTCCATTGCCACACCATATTGATTTGTCTTCTCCACCTAGGTTTGACCCTAAGTTGTTTGAATGGTGGTACCCCATTCCAACCATTAAGCCACAACCCAATGTAGTGCACAAGGAAACAAGTAAAGTGATCAGTGGATCTTCTAGTTTTCCATCACTTCTTCAATTCTTGTTATTCAAATAGGGAGATAAGCATTTGTATTGGCAAGTAGGAGGTGTCTACAAAGCTTGTATTTAATCAAGCATAACAAAAACAACAACAATGAGCAATAGGGACCCACAAAGCACATATGCACCTCCACAAGCAATAAGAATCCACAAAACACACAAGTACATCTATGTTGTGTTAAGGAGGCAAGTAGAGTGATGTGTAGACCCGCGTAGACCCCCGAGTATCAACTATTTATTTTTTAGTCCTTGATAGAGTGATCCATAGACCCCTAAATATGTGATTTCCCTTCTTCAATTCCTTGTAGAGTGATATAGGTCCTAATTGTATAACATGGAGCCACAAAACAATAGATACCTCTAAGCTAAGTTAATACCATAACGAGCAAGTAGAGTGATGGAAAGACTCAAATATCAACTATTGTTTCTTTAATCCCAAATTGAATGATGATCTCCTCCTATTCCTAATAATGAGATTCTTCAATTCTTGATACTAAGATTAATCGATACGTGGATAGTCATAGAATGTCTTCGGGTTCCATAGATCCCTTCATGAAAAACACCCCTTCTTACCTCTCTAATCCTTAATTATGACATTCTTCTTGGGGTGGCAAGTGTGGGGGGAATCATCACAAATTTTGGAGGGACATATGGAACTTATTATGCTTGGGATCTTGGCAATGCTTCCAACAACATGGCAAAAGCTTATGCCTTGTGGAAAGGGCTCAAAGTGGCCAAAGAAATGGGTGTGCAATCTCTCATAATAATAGGAAATTCAAAAACCATCATGAATTATATGATAAATAATTCAGAGCCAAGGGATCATCCATTGACATCAATCCTATTATTGGTTTTCTCTCCTCATTCATATCATGTCTTGTGTGAAATCAACAAGGAAGCATATCGTTGGGAAAATTATGGAGAAATGTTAAAGTCGGGAATTAAAGGTTAATGACACTTTGCAACACTACCCCATCCCTTAAATCTCATCAAGGACATGACACATCTCAAGCTCATAAATTGTCACATGGCTAGCCTCATGACAAGTTGCATTGGGAACATAAGTGATAACATGGGGCACTCTACATATCCCATCCACCTTATGAATAATATTATGAAGAGATGGGAGTCCACTAGCCATATGTGTCAAACATATACTCCTGCATGCTTAACCTCTATTCAAGCTTGTTATCCTGGATAGTTGTGGGATAATGGTTACATATCATGGTAGAATTGTTTTAGTGTTCATTGGCATGGTAAGTTGCTTTCCGATGTATTCTCTATTGCTCCAATTTTTCATTGGTGCCAAGGAGATTCTAAGGGAGCCCCCCCCTGCCAAGGAATTTTAGCATGAATAGTCAATGGCGTTTAGGCTAGTGTTGGGTGTAGAGGATGTGAATCAAACTAGCTCATGGTCATTTGTTCTCAGAAGCAATTTCATGCTAGGCATTTTAAAAAAGGCATGGTTTCTACAGGCAGTGGGCATCCCCCATTTTCAGTGAAAGAATTTGTTTTTGTTTTTTTTAATGTCAAATGGACTCTCGTGAGCTACAAGAGATTCAACATGCTCTTCGAAGTCACAAGGAGCATGTGCATTGTAATAGGTCTTCAATCTTCATGGATTGGAAAGCCAAATTTCCAGTTAGGTGGCAAAAATTATGTGATCTTTACTGAAACTGAAGAAGCATAATGAAGTCTCCTTAGTAATCTGGCCCCGAATATGCGTTGAAGTGATCAATCAATCATGTCCTCTTAGAAAATCATAGTGTGCTCGTCTAGAGGAGAATACAAGGGAGAAGAAACAATGAAACACTTTGACAAGGAGATGGCACTAGCTGATCAAGAAAAAGTAAACACAATCACAAATCCGAAAGATGTTACCAACCATTTTGCTCTCTATTAATTTTTATATATTGTAGAACTATTAGAATTTTAAGTATCTATTATAAGATATGTAGTTTTAAAGGAATTTAGGCATTTTTGTATACGGCTTATAGTAAAATTAAATAAAGACACTATTATAATTAATTTCAAATTTTCAAAATTTCAAATAGGTAAATCTGTTAATTTTATTATAATATAAAATTGCCTAGTTATTATTAGTTATTATTATTATTAGGAAAAAAAAATAACATTCTTCAATTCACAATATGATTACTAATCAATAAATTAAAATTAATCAATAATTAATTAATCATAAAATACCTCCAAGTTTCAATTCACAATATGATTACTAATCAATAAATTAAAATTAATCAATAATTAATTAATCATAAAATACCTCCAAGTTCAAATAGACCCCTTCATGAAAACACCTTTCCTCACTTCCCAAGAATGTGAACGTTGCCTAAAATTATATTTTTGTCATCATATCAACCCTCCTTCCATTTTAAGACTAATTTGTGTGCTCATCATTGGTGATCGACACATATCGATCTACCATCATAGTGAATCGAACCATTAATCATGAACAATTTTTGGATTAAAATATATAATTTTCTTGTTATAATAAGTTTACATTAATGTGGAGGTTAACTTCAAAACTTTTCATATTTATTTATTTATTATGGGAATTGAATTGGAATAAGAAAGATAATAACATTCTTTTCCATTACTAAATTTTCGTATAGTTTAAATGTTCTATATTTTAGTTTTTTGTGCGGATATTTTTTGTAAAATTAGAATAGTTTAAATAAATCCATTTATATATTTAGAAATGTAATTTAAACAATATAAAATTGTAATTCCGCCACATTTATGTTGTAGAATTCAGATGAAAAGAATCAAAACTTAGAACATTTAGAAACATCACTAAACTTTGAGGTAGAGAAATTGTTGGTTTTTCAGCATATTGAACTCATTTATGCATTCAGAAATGCAATTTAAAGAACATTAAAGTGTGATTCCGTCCAGATTTATGTTGTCGAATTCCAATGAAAAGAGACAAAACGTAGAACGTTTAGCAATGCCCCTAAATTTTGCGGTAGTCTAAAAGTTGGATCTGTAGATTTGAGTGGCTAAGTCTGTATAATCCAAATGCCCCGGGGGTTTTTCAACATGCTAAATCCATTTATGCATTCAGAAATGTTATTTAAACAACAAAAGATCGATATGTCTAGATTTATATTGTCGAATTCCAATGAAGAGAGCAAAAACCAAAACTTAGAACATTTAGAAACGCCCTAAATCCATTGGATACTTATCACTCGTATACATGTACACACTTTCACTTGGTTTTTCATTAATATGTTTTGACTTGCACCAAACATTCTATGTTTTAGTCATTTTTTGGGATATTTTCTATTTAGTTTTTCAGCATGTTGAATCTATTTATGCATTCAGAAATGCAAGTTAAACAACATAAAATTGTGATTCCATCCAAATTTATGTTGTCGAATTCCAATGAAAAGAGCCAAAAACGTTTAGTAATGCCCCTAATTTTGCCCTAGTCTAAAAGTTCTACTATTTGCTCATTTTCAGGGGATATTTTTTGTTTAATTTTGCTAGTAATCCAATTTGAGTGGCTAAATCTATATAATCCAAATGCCCCAAGAATTTTTTAATACGCTGAATCCATTTATGCATTCATAAATGTTATTTAAACAACAAAAAATTAAAGTTCCGTCTAGATTTATATTGTCAATTCCAATAAAAAAAAACAAAAACCAAAAACCTAAAACATTTAGAAACATCCTAAATCCAACTTCCTAAATCGTCCTAAATCCATTGGATACTTATCACCCTTATACCTGTACACATTTTCTCTCGGTTTTTCATTAATATGTTTTGACTTACACCAACAACTTTCACAATTCTGCTTTTGCAGGGCTTTGCCCTCGTGCACCCACCGCATTTACTGTAATTGTGTTAATGTAGCGTTGAACGTTGATTAGAAAATTAGAATATCAATAGTTTAAAGTTGATAAAATTACAGTACCTCACATACTGGAGTGGTGCAGCATGCGTGAAGGCTTTTTGTTGGTACGTAAACTGGAGTGCGACGGGTGCGGTGCCCTTTGAACATCGTGCATATAAATTAATTTACAGATCTCCAGATATCTTCTCATGCAAATAACGTATCTATTTCGCCAATGTCCCATCTAAAACATTTATTTCCACCATCTTCGAGGTAATTTCAGGTAAAGATTTCAAACACATTTTGTCATTGTCTGCAGCCTCTCGCCTAATTTTCAGTACATCTCCTTCCACGCACTGGAAACAAGGACCTCGTAGAACCCGTTTTGGGTTTTAGGTGAGGTTTAAAAAATAGAAGTTGGCCATTGATTACGCTCATTTACACGTTTTATAGTGCATCCAGGACTGGGCGTTGTCCCACTGGAGCTCCTGCAGAGTGCGGTCCTGACTTACCTCTGCAGCTCCAGCCCTGGTAAGCCTAGGCCTCGCTAGCTTCAGCCCTTTCTTTTAACTAGCAGATAATATGTGAATTTGGTTATGTCAGGGTCGGACAGAAGTAATCACTTAAATCTGTTGATCTAACAATTTCTCATCGGATTTTGGACAAATGTTCTCAGGAAAATATAGCCAGAAAAACTTATTATATAATTAGAGTTTCATCATGATTTACGTTTCATGTATATTGGAACTTTGTTTTTAAGGGTTTTGTCTTATTTTAAACAGATCCCTTTGAAGTCTAACTTTTTGGATCTTATGAACTTTAACTTTTTCAATGCTATGATCTAGACACGAATGGAAGATTGCTACACATTTAGTGAACTCCTTAATCTTCCCATAAGATCAATTGAAAAAAATCAGCGTAGATCCATGTTAATCCTAGATATATCAAATCCAAAAAGGATCGAATCCTTTAAATTGTAATGTTTTTTACTCTTTAAAATAGATTCAGGTTGGTTGATTTATCGGATGGACTCGGAGCCGCTCCTATGTAAGGCCACGACGGCTAGGGTTTAACCCTGGCCGCTAGCTACCCTAGTGTGCGTCGGGCCTACAACCCTCATCCCTGCCTCCTTCGTCAGCCATGGTGGTGGCCTCATCTATTTCTGCGGGTGCCCCAAGTCATGGGGCCATTTCCTCCAAGTTGGTTTCGGTTTCTCAGTACAACGTCTCTTTTTGGGATATTTTTCAGTGGGACTTTGCTCCCTCTTCTTTGTCTCTTCTAGTTCAGGGAGCCCCTTCTCTTGTCATTTCCACGGGACAAGACTCTGAGGAAGAGGAAGAGTATTATAGCTCCGTGACTTTGGTCTGTTGTTTCAATGGTTTTTGGCCAAAGTTAGCAAATCTCAACAATTGGATCTCGACTGCTTGGATCCCTATCATGTAGCAACTAGCTTTCATTCATCCTTGTGTAAAAGGTTTCTGCATTGTTGAGTTCAACATTTGTTGTAGGTGAATCCCCCTGCGGACAAGTGGATTCCCTCTTAGTCTCTAGACTTCTAAGGCCAAGACAGAAAAGTACATATCTTTCTCCTTCTCTTTCATTTATTAGCAGAGGTGTAACAACATTGAGGAGGATCGGGATCTGATTTTCAACTCAGGTCCGTGGTTTTGGGGAAACTCAGGTTTGTGCATGAAATCCTGGACTCCTTTCAATCCTGCCACTGACATTCTCTCCTCAACCCCAGTTTGGGTGAGACTTCTCGATCTTCCCTTGCACTTTTAGGGTTTATTCTCTCTTGAAGCCATCGGTTCAGCGTTGGGAAAGTTCCACTTCGCAAGTCGTGAAATTACGACACAGAGCACCACTATTTTTTCCCATATTTGCGTGGAAATGGACTGCAATAAAGGGTTCGCAACTGAAGTTATTCTTACTGGTAAAAATTATTCTTGGTCTAGACGCTAGATTGTAAGAGAGTTTCCTTGTGTTGCAGATCTTTCTTTGAAACAGGTCATCTTGCAACCCATTGTCCCAAAGGATCCAAGAAGAATAGAAAGCATCAAAAATCCACTTGGTGGGTTGGATCTAATGACGACCATCAAGTAATCTCAAAAGAGTGCGGAGAGCCTCCTCAGGTTAGTGAAAAGCCTTCTCAGTCAGATCCTCCTATTCAACCAACTCAATTATCTCAAGACCCGCACCAAGAATCCACTCAGAAGTCGGAGAAAGAGGCATTTGTCCTTCAGGACTTAGGCCAAGGGATTCTGATCCAACAATCTCCTCCACCATCGGCTTATTGGGCAGATCAGGCTAATGAAGTTGAGGTTCCAGATAAAAAACAATAGAAGCTTCAACTCAAAACAATCCAAGAATCATAAGCATCCCAAACACCCCAACATCTACAAATGAAGTTTGGACGACAGTCAAAAAGAAGAAGAAATCACATGTAACATCACAGCGAATGGTAATACAAAGTCATGCTCGCAAGTCACTCAAAAAAGCAAGCTCTTCCCCAACAAGTTAATTTAGATGTAGTGTCTCTTCACTTTTATCCTTAGAGTCTTTTTCCCAGTGTATGTCATAAGGTTGTTCTATGTGAAATTTTCATTTGAGTATTTGAAAAAGTCATTTGTACCCTGTATAGTTGTCTATTTAAGGCCCCTGATTGGCCCTAATTTTCTTAGATTTTGTAAGGCACCATTTTTTTATAATAGAATTCTCTCAGTTTTTGTTAAAAAAAAAAAATAGATTAACTGTAATATTATTGTAAATATCATATTTATAGTAATAATATTTAAGCCTAAATATGGTATCTCCCCTTTCACTTTTTTTTTGTATAACAGCTTTTATGTTAAATGTATATATCAAATCTTTCTCTTTCACATATAGAGATATTTTTATTTTCATTTGATTAACATATAGTATTATTATTATTATTTGTTTTAAGTACTATATTTTTTTGAAGCAAATATATGGCATCATCTTCATTAGTAAACTACAAAATAAATTAAAAGATAGATATTAAAGATCTTCAAAAACTCACAACACCTTGTATGGCCTCTATTGATACAATCTCAAGACTTTGAACTGCAGAAACATCATCAAGTGTGGATAAAACCACAAAACTGAGCATTTGGGATAATCACTGATTTGTAAGGGGGTAAACTCATGCTCCAGAACTTGGACTATTAACCTATTTATTTATGTTAAAGGAAGATGAGCTCTTAACTAATCAAAAACAATTTTATGTTATACTCCACAACCAAAAAGATGATTTCAACCATACACTAATATCCACTAGATACCCACCCAATATTCCTTCTACTGATGTTAGTACAATATAATATCTAAAAACACCTAAACTTATACATAAACCCTTATTCTAAAATCTAGTTACAATTTAACCATATATATATATATATATGAAGAAACTCTCAAAAACATACCTTAACCTCTATTAAAACATAAAAAAATCTACTTACATATTTATAATATCAACTTTTAAATAATTTAAACACAGATTTTTCATCTAATTAAARAACATCTTACTTATACCAATAAATTTTGAATTTAAATTTAATTTCTCGTCCAAAGCATATATAAAATTACAATATATAAACTTAAATTTTTTTAATTTCTCGTCCAAAGCATATATAAAATTACAATATATAAACTTAAATTTTTTTCAAGTATGACATAAAAATGTACATTAAGCTTTGAAAAACATGGTATTGTCAAAATAATTAAATATTTTTCATATTAGTTTTTAAAATATTTTCATAAAACATGGTATTGTCAAAATAATTAAATATTTTTCATATTAATTTTTAAAATATTTTCATATTCAATTTTTTATAAATTGTAAAATATTTAATAAATATTTTTAATATTAATTTTTTAAATACACTTCATATTCAAGTTTTTTTTTTTAAATATTTAATCAATATTTTTAATATTAATTTTTAAAATACTCTTTATAGTTTCATTTCAATGTAAAATATTGAATTTATTTAAGCATCAATAAATCTTAAATCTGATTATGCAAAACAATTTCTTTAAAATATTTAATAAAGTTTTAAAATACTCTTCTTACACAAGTTTTATGTCAATGTAAAATATTCAATTTATTTAAGAATGAATAAATCTTAAATCTGATTATGCAAAAAATAAAAGGGTAAGATGGTATTATAAAAGATAAATTTATATAAAAAAATTAAAACTCATTATAATATATTGAAAATGGTAAAAGGCTTGAGGGTTAGCTTAATGATATTGGCTAGTTGTTATATTAAATGGCCTTTTTCGCCAGAATCTGAATTGCTAGTTCTTGTTGTTCAAAATCCATTTTTGAATGCAGAAATGGATTCAGCAAGCTGAAAAACTCCCAGGGTACTAGGATTATACATAAATAATCACTCAAATCTACGAATCCAATAATTTCTCACCAGATTTCGGGCAAGCTTATGGCTTGGCTTAATTGATCTAGAGTTAGATATGAGTTTTCATGTTTGTTGTTGGTCACGGAGGGACACCCAGTTATGATGCAGTGATACCAAAAGAAGTTCAATTTTAGTAAGTGACATGTTTGAGCTCTTAAATGAGTATATGGTTGTGGACTGACATGGTACCAGCAGTCTCACTAGTTTCGTAAATGACATATTTGAACTCACTAAAAGAAGTTCAATTTTAATAAATGACATGTCTGAGCTCTTAAATGAGTATATAGTTATGGACTGACATGGTACCAGCAGTCTCATTAGTTTTCTAAATAATATGTTTGAGCTCTTAAATGAGTATATTGTTATGGACTGACATGGTATCAACAATCTTACTAGCAAAATTCCTCTTATTTTTATGGTAAAAGTATATTAAATGCTTACTAGCAAAATTCCTCTTATTTTTATGGTAAAAGTATATTAAATGCTTGTGAATTATTTCCTTCATAGATGAAAATGAAAATATGTTATGACATCTATGTATTTGATTTTCTTTAATAGAAAAGTGAGTTAGTAAATTGGTTTTTCTCAAAATATCCTCTAATACCAATGACGACGACATTAACCCAAGGATGTACAAAAGATAATATAACAGATTCTAAACAACCTCATAACAAAGAAGTATCTTAGCAGCCATGTAAGACCTAATGCAATCACTGTCACTTTTGCTTCCTCGAGTACAGATTGATTTTCTTTAATAAAAAAGTGAGTTAGTAAATTGGCTTCTCTCAAAATATCCTCTCAGACTAATGACGACGACATTAACCTAAGGATGTACAAAAGATAATATAACAGATTCTAAACAAGCTCATACCAAAGAAGTATCTTAGCAGCCATGTAAGACCTAATGCAATCACTGTCACTTTTGCTTCCTTGAGTACAGAGTGCTAGCTCTAATGCCCCACCTTATGCAACACTATTCCTGAGGCCCGTGAATTATTGCCTCCATGGGTGATCTGCTGTAAAACCTATGTTTTTTATTTTCTTTAACAAAAAAGCTAATTACTAATTGGCCTTTCTAAATATATATCCTCTCAGACCAACCACAAAATGAACCTAGGGATGTACAAAGGATAATATAACAATTTCCACACAAACTCACAACAAAGAAGTATCTTAATAGCCATTAATAGCCATGTAGGACCTGGCATCACTGTCACTTTTGCTTCCTTAAGTACAGATTGCTAACTCTAATGCCTCGCCTTAAGGCACACTTTTGCTGACGCCTCTTACTCACTGACATGTTCATATCAGGATAAGGTCGGGAATTAAACCCAAGGCCTGCCCTCCACCAAAAGTGTGCTTTACTGGTGAATTACATGACCTGACAGGGACCATTAACAATTTGGTATCTCCAAAAACCAAAATAAGACAGGTTAGGAAATTAAACCCAGGGCCTGACCTCCACCAAAGGCCTGCTTTACCATTGAATGACATGCCCTTTCATGACAGACACCCTTAACAATTTGATATCAGTGTAGATTGCCATCCCCGAGACAGTTTGCAGAAGACCAGTCAAAGCAATCTTTTCACTTCCATAATTATTTTGGTCTAGACCCTGGACAGTCATAAATAACCCTGGACAGTCATAAATAACCTGTGGACAACCACTGAGGGAGCCATTACTTTTTGGCGAGCAATAAGCTGTTTGTTATGTAACATTCAATGCTGCAGCTAGTAGTATATACGTCAGATCACCTTAATATATATGTCGGAGTATATCTAACTGTATATATACCACATGCCGCAACATTAAATGCTGCGTAGCAGGCTATATATTGCTCGCCTTACTTTTTTATCTCTCACCCAACCTGAGATCCATCACTGTGACACAATGCGGCATACCAAACTGATGGTGACAACAAAAAATGAGTGCTGACCATGGGGACGCTGGGTGGACTTGAACCCAGTCAACCCAGGACCTCCCGGAGTCCTAATGACCAGAGAAGGCTTCGCAGGGGACCTAGCAAAGCAATCTAAATGAAAGCTGATTAACTCTGCCTCTTACATAACAGACTAAGACAGATGAGTACTGTGCATGGATTTTGATTGGACATTAATGTGACATGATATAAAACAGATGGAGCACTGTTATGGATTTTGATTGGGCATTTTATGACAGAATATAAGACAGACAGAGTGTTAATGTTTTATGCCATTATTATAGTTCTTTGCATTTCATAAAGATAAGAGCATAACAACCACAAGATCACTAAGAAATACACATCCACAAGTACACAACATTTATCCTGGGAAACCCTCTAGGGGAAGAAAACCCAGCAAAAACTTCCTTATCATA
>ML814307.1:77295-87651 GCA_009831015.1 Picea engelmannii | reverse complement strand
AGCATCTTCAACAAGCGTTTGGATGTCCTGTATGACTCCCTATCAAGCGAGCCTAAGAAGAGTCGATGCTCGACTTGCTGCCAGCCTTTCGTCTTCCGACTTTGCTAAGATGAACGCCCAGGTTCACCTCATGTCTAGTACTTTCACATGTTTTTTCTCTGGTTTAATTGCTAAGTTTTTGCAATTTTTACACACCACAATCTCTGGTTCTGGTTCGATAGGTGGTTGGGGCACTCAGTACACCGCCTGTTCTAGTTTCCACACTTGTGGCAGAACAAGTGGCAAGTCCCCATGTATGTATGTCAACAATTGTCGTTTTTTCTTAAAGTTTTGGAGCAATGAACAATTGTCTTGTCCACGCGTTTTGGTTTCCACTGTGGTGGCAGAACAATTAGCGTGCTATAATGTACACTCAGACACATGTGTTTTTTGCTAAGGCAAGGTAATACAATATTTTTATTTACAATAAAAAAAAATTCAACAATCGGAGTGGCATGGTAATTGATTATATTATTATATAATTCAATAACATTGTTTTTAAATATCAATTTAAAATTAATTAATTGAATTATTATTTTTTAAATAAAAATTTAGATTTATTATTTAGTTATAACAATGCTAAGTTTTTTTTAAATAAAATATTTTATTTCTCAATTCATTTATATCATTTTTATATTTTTATATTTTGTATTCTACACGGGTAGGCTAACTTTCAGTTAAATTAAATTTTGTTAGATTTATTTAGAATTTTATTTATGTGTTCAAAAAGCATTAAGAGAAGTGTTTCTAGATCACCATAGTTTTCATAAATTAAAAGGTTAGCACGTCAGCATTGAGACAAATATTTTGAAATTAAGATTTAATGTGGGTGTATGAAGGACATTCTAAGATGAAGTGTCTTTCATCTTGAACCCTCTTAGTGTCACAAAGATAAAAAACTCTTTCAGCCCAAGAGTTCTTTCGACTCACTTGGTTTTAGGAATCGTCGAGCATTATAGAGTTCATGGAAGCTTCTTCTTATTTTAGCAATGTTGATTTTCTTCTTAACACTATTCAAAATAGAGAGATACTTTTGATATTTTAAATTAAGTTTGATCACTTCATTATAGTATCTTAATTTTATTTTATCCTATTGCACTAGAATTTCTCAGATATAATAATATTTTTAATATTATTGTTATTATATAGAGTGACCTCTTCCTTTATTCTTAGATGATTTAGCTAAGACTAGGCATCTTTATGTCATCCCCGTTTGAGATGCAAGTGGTTTTGAGTGGAGTTTAAAGCAATCTTAGAGAACCTCTTGTCTTTCATGTTGTTTATCTTGTTCTTGTTGGGTAGAAAGGCGCTCTACAACCCAGTATGAGAGAGATGTCCATGTAACATAACCAGCATAGATCCATCTTAATCCTCGATCTCTCAAGAGGGATCAAATCTCTAAAGGTGCAAACTTTTAATCTTTCCTCAAGTTTTGCACTTTAAAAAAGATTTTCACCTCCATATATTAGATCCCTCTGGTGCTTGATGAATACGGGATTAAGATGGATGCATGATGATATATTAGGTACCTAGTCATAGTCCTACTCTCAATAAAGATAATACTAGCTTTTACTAGGGGGATATGATAAGGTGTATTACTTTTAATTTTAAAATTATAAGTTATAAAATACTTTTAAATGTGCTAGTTTTAAAAAAAAAGTTTATTCTTATCCCATAGTCAAAAATTCATTGATTTTATTCTTTCTTATAATATTCTTATTATTTTTACCATAAAATATATTTAGATGAATTTTTAAACTTCCTTAAGATATAAGATTTAATATTGTTTATATTAATAATTTTATTATCTTTTTAATGTTTAGACAATAAATTAAGTATAGTAATTTAAGTTTGATATTTTTTTAATTTAATCTTTTTTACACGTATGGTTATGGTTAATGACAAGGAACTTATTTTGGCTAAAATTATATTGCTCCATTTTAATTCAAATCTTGCTACAAATGTTACAAGTCCAAAATTTCCTTATCCAAAACCTATAACTCTTCATTTTTATATTTGTTTTGTTTTCAAAACTTTAATAAGTTTTCTAACCAAATTGGTCACTGTATGTGAAATCGATATCTAAATACTTGTAAAATTTCACTTCTTCAAAGTTATAATCAATATAAAGGCAAATAATAAATTAGTTTTTAGTTATCATAATCTTTGTTTATAATATTAATCATAAACTTATTATAATTGTAAAAATTATTTTCCACTTTGAATTGTTTGTAAAAAAATTTAATAATTAAAAAAAAAATAATATCATTTTTTGAGTTGTTTGTAAAAAAATTCAATAATTAAAAAAATAATAATATCATTTTTTTTATAATATTAATAATAAACTTATTGTAAAAAATATTATCTACCTTGAATTATTTATAAAAATCTTTAATAACTAAAAACCAATAATAATATCATTTAACATGTGGATTAAGAATTACAAATAATTTTTAATATAATAAATATTATTTCATTTTGTATAAATATTTTGTTAAAAACCAATAATAATATCATCTAACATGTGGATTAAGAATTACAAATAATTTTTAGTATGATAAACATTATTTCATTTTATTGATATAAATATCAAAATATTTAATGTTTTTTTTTTTAAAGGTGGTAAAATTTATGACAATCATTTGCTTCTATTTATTAATGTTAGTTGATTCATCATTCTTACTTGAGGAAAATTGGTCATTTTTATTTAAGAAAAATCACACCAAATACTTCAATGGTGTGTGCAAACTTTCACTTTTGCTAGATGCCTATGGAGCTTGAGTTGTTAATTTGTTTTTTTAAGTTCGAAGAACGTGAATTTTTAGTCAATCAAAAACATTTTAAATCTTAATCCATGACAAAAAAGAAGATTTCATCCTAAATTATATCCACAAATAAACCAATAAATCATATTAATCATCACTTAAACTTTAATAAAAAAATTATAAGCTTACAAATAACATGTACCTTTAATCACATACATAAATACATAAACCTAAATGCTATTATATTACAATTTAACCCTATATCTAAAAACAAAAAGAAAATTTACTCAAATCTATGTAAATTTATTGAGTTTCCTTTGCTTTTGAGGATTGTATACGAATGGAAAGCTTGATCCATTGGGTTTCTAACCCCCCCTAGATTTGAACCTATGACCTCTTAAGAGGAAACACATGTTTTTAACCATTAGGCCTACTCAAGACTAACTCATTGTTATATACTACCTCCATGCCTCCCACAATATAAAAATCTAAATATTTAATATCATTAAAACTTAAATTTAAATTATTTTAATATCTTTATATATTTTGTTTTCAAAATAATAATAATAAAATATTTAAAAAACATCAAATCATTTTCCTACCCATATATTTTCAAAATATATATATATATATATTCCCTTAATATTTGTTTTTTCATCTTTATAATCATTAACATTGAGGTACAATCCCTTAAAAAGAGTGTATGGTTTGCTTTGATGACACGTGAGGTATTCCATAAGCGGATAACATACAATTGATAGATGGATTTGACTTCAACGATATTGTATTCACGACATCTTCAAACGTGCACAAATCTTTTTTTCCACGAGAAAAAAGTGCTCCTTATATTCAAAAGAATATAAAAGTTTACAACAGCGAATCAAAATACAGCTACAACAGCGAATCAATAAGTTGGAATCCTATACAACAACAAATCTAGACGAAACCACGATATACATGGATCGAAGCCAGCAATGGTTCAACAAATACAGCAAATCCGTCATTGATCTGAGATAGCTATGCTGGAATCAAATCAAAGATTTATTTTGTAGGAAAGTCCTTCATGACCGTCCTCCCAAAATGAAAAGAAAATTTGATTCGGAGGAAGGTGCAAAGCCTTTTTAGAGAGCGAGTCTGCCACATTGTTTTCCTCTCGGAAAATGTGCTGGAAAGAAAGCTTTCTGAAAAGATGTGTAGCTTCTTTGGTCCGTTCCTTCCAGCAAGTAAGAGCTGCAACACAGAAGTCTGCCAATCCGTTCAGCCAATCAATAGTGATCTTGGAGTCACCGAGGAGCAGCAAATCGTCGGTGTGGCGACTAGCTAGAAAAAGTGAGGTCCAAGCACCAATGAGCTCCGCCTTTGTGTTGGATCCCTGATTGCAGTTCAAAGTCCAAAGAATACTCGAATGTGAAGTTAAAACTATTCTCCCCCCAGCTCCACAAATCGCTCCCCCAAGTTGAGAGGCCCCATCAAACCAGGCCACYGCCCTATCCAGTGGAATGTGTAGAGTYCGYCGCGCTGTTGGTTTAAAAGGTGGCTTTGCAAGTTTGTTTGCTTCAGTCAATATGAGAGATGAAACGTGTGGAATAGATGGCTTCTTGTCGTTGAAGAGTGCTGCATTTCTGGTCAGCCATATATGCCAGCAAATGTGTAACGGAAGCATTGGAAGCGAGATGGAATTGTGAATCCAGAATTGGAAGCAGGAATGTACAGAGTTACCACTCCAATGTGCAGGGATCTTTAGAGCAGATGTAATTGCTGTCCAAATCGCTCGGGTGAAAGAGYAGAGGGAAAAAACATGTAGCGATGATTCATTGTCTTGAGCACAAAGTGGGCAGCGATTTGGGCCCTCCCATCYGCGAGCTTGTAACTTGTCCCAGAACAACAATCTATTTTCCAGCATGAGCCAAGCAAACAATTTATATTTTAGAGGACAAGTGTCTTTCCAGATCCGCTGTCTCCATTTTGCTGTTGAAGGGTTCCAAATAAAGTCGGCCAGAGCTTGATAGACATTGTTTGGAGTTAATCTGCCAGATCGATCTCCTCCCGTCTAGATTAGGGAGTCCGGTTTTGTCTTCAAATAAACGCCTGCTGCTTTGAGAAGTTGGGCGAAGTTATCCCATTCATCTCTGTGATCTAGATTTAAAAGCAGATCCAATCCGCTCAGGCAAGAGTTGCCAAGAGTACCTGCGATGGACGGACTGAAGAATTGATGTAAAAAAACAAGATTTTTGTGTTGTAGATGAGCACGAAGCGACGGGGAGAGAATTGCTTTCCTGCCAAGATCCAGAATGCAATCTCGTCCAACTTCAATCAAGTGGTCGTCCCCGAGATCCCATGAGAGCCACTTTAAGATGATTGGAAGCGTGGCAGAATTTTTTTTCCAAGTATGAGAACCTGAAGAGGGACGAGCCTCCGCAAATCTAATCCAAATCTGGACCGGGAGATGATGAAGATATTTAGCACTGATAACAGAGTTCCAAAGCCCTGGTTTTGTTAAAATTCTCCAGAAGGAGTTAGTGGAGAGTGCCTTTTGGAAGAGCGATAGGTGCTTGAGGCCCCAGCCTCCCATCAACTTTGGCTTTGAGATATCCTCCCATTTGCAGAGGTGAAAGCTTCTAGTCTTTTTACAACCAGACCAAAGAAATGTAAAAATGAGTTGGCGGAGAGACTTCAAAATGGAGGCTGGGATGTGTGATAAAGCCATCCAATACACTGGTAGGCTTTCCAGCACCGCTTTGATCAGAATAAATCTTCCCCCTAGTGAGAGAAAACGGTGCTTCCAATTGAGAATTATATCTTCGAATTTGTTGACGAGCCAAGACCAATCTTTAGTAGTGTATCTGGAAGCTTTTAAGAAAAATCCTAAGTAAGAAAAGCCCTCCTCAAGGTCAAGTGAAGCGATGCCAAAAAGCTCACTTAAGTCGAGAATTAAGGAGTCCTGTGCCTTTGAAGTCAAGAAGATGGATTTTGAGGCATTGATTTGTAAACCTGTTACAACGCAAAAAGTAGAGAGGATCGAGTGTATAATGGACCATTCGACAAGATTGGCAGATGTCAAAATAAGAACGTCATCAGCAAATAGGATATGGAGAATATGAGTCAGCCCTGCCACTTTAACACCTTTTATGAGGCCCTCTGTTTGTTTGAGCTTTAATAAAATGCTGAGGCCTTCCAGGACCAAGATGAAAAGAAGAGGGGAGAGAGAGCAGCCCTGTCTGAGACCTCTCTCACAACTGAAGGTCTTTGTAGCTTCTCCATTGATTAGAATAGCCAGGTTTGCTGAGGTGATACAACCCAAAATCCAGTTTGTAGTAGCAGTGCCAAAACCGCTCTGGATAAGGATGAGGTGAAGAAAATTCTAACTAATACAGTCAAATGCTTTTTTGAGGTCCAGCTTGAGGAGGATGTCTTGAAGAGATTTTGTCTTAATGGTGTGAAGACACTCTTGTGCAACGCCAACTGCATCTAGTATCTGTCTTCCTTTGAGGAAGCCAAGCTGTTCTGGGGAGAGCGCCCGAGAGAGAAAAGGTCGGAGTCTAACAACAATGATTTTAGAGATAATTTTATAACAGAGATTGCAGAGCGAAATGGGGCGGAAATCAGAGAAAAGTCGGGGCAAATTGGATTTTGGAATTAGAACCAAAAATGTTTTGTTCAGCTGTGGGCTTACAAACCCTCTTGTTCTCGAATCCTCAACCACGTCTAGAAGGTCCTGTGCCATTAGATCAAAAAAGTGTAAGAATAGCTCGACCGACCAGCTGTCGGGTCCTGGGCTTTTTTCTTTTTTAAAACTTTTGATTATCTCAAATAGTTCTGTCTTTGTGCAGGGTGAATGTAACAAAATTGCTTCCTCTGGAGTAATCATTTTTGGAAATAAAATAGCAGTTTCAGTCTGCGCTTCAAGTGATGGAGCTATGGAGGCTTGGAAGAAAGCTTTGAAGTGAGAGTAAGCCGCCGATTTGATCTCAGTCTGGGAATGGAGAAGATTGCCAGAATCATCTTCGATTTCCCTTATATGTTTTCTTGCTCTCCGGGCGCATGCAACTCTGTGGAAATCTGTTGTATTTTTGTCTCCTCCCGCCAACCATAACATTCTACTCTTTAATCGCCAGCGCTCTTCCTCCTCATGAAGTAGTAATCTATGGGCGTCTTCAAGGATTCGAATCCTTTGGTCTAAGTCCACACAAAATGGCTTCTGAATCTTTTGTTTAAGGAGGCGCTCCAGTTCTATCTCAATGCTAATATGCTTGGCTTGTTCTCTGTCTTTTTTGTCCTTTAGCCAACGAATTGAGTGAGATTTTAAAGCGCAGAGTTTTCTGTACAGGTTCCCTTGTGGATCTCCAGTAGTGACGTGTGAGCGATCTGTCCAAACAGAATTAACCAGATTTATGAAGGAAGGATCCTGCAACCAATGCGAATTAAATTTAAAAGGATAACCCTTTGCTCCACGTCCTTCACATAATTGAAGACAAATCGGGGTATGGTCCGATATGAAGGAGAGTTTCACCCAAGCACGACTGCTATATGATGGAAGAAGAAGACTCTCTGCAACCAAAAATTGATCAAGGCGCTTTGAAATATGTGCAGACCCTTGTCTACCGTTCCTCTAGGTCGGCAGGAGCTCAGGGGGTTTGAAATCAATCAACGCATTTTTGAAGAAAGCTGTTGAAAGAAACTAGAAAGTGGATCAGGCAAAGTCGAGTCGCCCCAAAATTCAAAATTGTTGGTAGTTAGATTAAGATCCCCGACGAGAATGAGGTTCTCAGCCGCCAGAAGCCCCAGATCGTCTAACCTCTGCCAGAAATCCTTGCGACCAGTGCAAGGGCCGTATACGTTTAGCAAATTGATGGGTCTATTAAGTTCCAGAATGATTCCAGAAAGTAAGATACCCCCCGGACTGAGCATCGGGGAGAGGTTGAAATAAGATGGATCCCAAGTGGCTAGAAGTCCTCCCGAAGTTCCCACTGAACTAGCCGCACAAGACAGCCAGGTCGGGCGAAGTAAATGCATGAAGTCTCTAGCTACAGAAGCCTCAACAAGTGTTTCTTGAAGAAAAATGAGAGAAGGCTGAGTCTGATCGATGATTCTTTTCAAGGAGGTTTGTTTCAGAGGTCCTTCGACCCCTCTGATGTTGATGGAAAGCAAGATCATGATTTCCCTCTTGCAAGTGCTTTAAGGCCTCTAAGCGCCCCTGGGGTTGGAACTGGTGTGGAAGAAACCGCTGATGACGAGCCAGTCAAAATCTTTTTCCTTGCACTGCGAGTTTTTAATGGAGAGAGTTCCTGTCCAACTCCTCTGGACCAGGTCAGGTCTTGGAAAGTAGATGGTAAGTGTCTTGTGGAAGAAGGGCTATCAGCGTGACTCCCGAAACCTAACACAGTAGAATTTCCATGATATGTATGGAGTGGGAGAGACTCAAAGGGAAGTGTGGAATCAGAGGGCAAGTCCCGAATAATAGTATCTAGTTGTGTATCCGAGAGGAGAGGTTCAGCAAATCCGACAAGGGGGTTAGGATCAGATGTGTCATCTAAAGCGTTAAGGGGATCGGTTTCAGATAGTAGGTGTGTGGTTGGTGTGGGAAGGGTATTAAGGGGAACCTGCACAGTGGAAGGTATAGTAGCAGTTGGGTGGATGGAGTCAGGAATGGGAGTATCAAGTGGAAGATCTGTTAGAGGAGCCGAGGGAGTTGGGGGCAAAATGAGTTCAGAGTGTTCAGAAATGTAAAGCCTATCCGAGGCCGAGAAGGTGCTGTAAAGAGATGGGCAGAGAGATTGAATTTTACTCACTAAATCATCCTCTGGAGCAATGTCATCCCTGTGGAAGATAGGGTCGTCAACTGGCTGATTAGGTGATGAGATGTAGCCATTAAAATTAGCTTCTTCGGCAGGGTCTAGAAGCGCCTTTGGAGGAGGGAACTTGGAACAGTCTCTCCTCAAGTGTCCTGTTCTTCGGCAAAATGAGCAGCGGAAAGGTATGCCTAGAAAATCCAATCGCTAAGAGATCAGTTGTCCACGCCAATCGATCTCCAAAACTTCAGGGAGACCAGCCTGTATGTCTAATTCCACATAAATCCGTGCTAATCTTCTATCCGCTGCCTCAAGTAGATTTGAATCAAAAAACGCCCTAGGGATGCTCCAATCCGTTCAAGAGCTTGCAGATTCCAGAGTTGTAGCGGGAGACCTGGGAGGAGAACCCAGAGATGTCGAAGGCCAAAGTATTCAGTGGCAGGGTTAAAGCCAAGTCTCCATCGTTTTAACATAAGACTTCCCCCATCGATGGGCCAAAAGTCTCCCAGGATCAGAGAAGAGTCCGCTGGAGTCTTATATACAAATCCTAGCCAACCATGTTGCAACAGGTAAAACTTTGGCAGATACCCCAGAAGGGGTTTCCAAGTTATCTCCATCCAGTCTTCAATGTTCTGCTTGCAGTTAAGTTTATAGGCTAAGCGGCCTACTAAGGCACAAAGGGATAAATTGCAGGCTTCAGGTAGCCCGATATCCATTCCAAGGACTAATTTGGGGTGTTTTCGCTTTGGTTTCCAAACTTTTTGTGTCCTTTTCTGAGATCCAAGATTCTTATGAGGGGTCGAATGCTGCAAAGATTTATGATGAGTAGGTGGCCAAAATAACTGGGAACCTGTGGTAAACTTGGCAGAACTTGGTAGAGGTGAAACTGGAGGGGGTTTATCTACAAGGGACAGAGATGGGAGATGTTTTGGGGAAGTGGCCGACAGATGTGAAGTCGAAGCAGATTGAGAGGGGAGAAAAGGTCTGGAGAATGATGGAGGAGGTGCGACAGCCGACTTAATAGAATGAAAATGTTTTGAACAGAGTTCATCAATAGATGCCAGGACTTCTGGGTGGTCCCAAGGGTCCCCCGGGTTCTCAGGAGATAAAGAATGTTCCATTGAGTCTATGGCCAAGTCAAAAGAATCAAGTGTGGGGGACGAAATCGAGGAGAGAGAGCTCAGTTGGCGCGGTATCTGAGAGATCCAGCGAAGTTGTAGGGGAAACAATCAGGTAAGGTGAAACGTGAAACACTCTGCACCGATCATTAGTCAAAATAGGACAGGGGAAAAAGACAAGAGAAATAGCAGGTGAGCCAGAGAAAAAAATAGCCCGACAGTCTATGTCGACCACCCAACAAACGAAAGGGACAAAAAGCGAGTATAGAAGGAAAACCAAGGTGGGTCGGAAGATACCATTCGAGAGTCGCCTGGGAGAAAGACTTATTAAAATGGAACGTGAGAAAGCTGCTACCAGTAGGATACCTCTGTTGAAGAGATTCAGAGAGACATCTGGTCAGAATGCAGTCTCTGGAGTTGCAGTTTCAGAGCCAATTCAAAAAATCGCCAAGGGCGCCAAAATCGCCCGCCTCCGCCATTAGTGTCTGATACATCTACATTCTTAACATTGAAGATCTTTCACGTGCACAAATCTTTCATGCATGGATGTATATGAATGGGATTTTATATTTCTTTGATGATTATTTTATTAAATTTAAAGTAAAATTGAGTAGAGTTACAGATAATTGAGTTAATGGTTTTATG
>ML814307.1:3218-48423 GCA_009831015.1 Picea engelmannii | reverse complement strand
GAGGTGTGAAGCCTTAGAAGAAGAGATAGTAAAAACCAGAAAAGAAATGGAGAAGTTTAAGGGATTGTATCACCAAAATCTACCAAGTATTAAAGCCTCAGAAGGATTAACCTCCATTCTAAATTAGCAAAGAAACCCAAAGTTGAAAGCTGGATTGGGGTATGAAGAAGGATCAAGTAGTGATCATTCAAGTAATACAGAACCTATCAAGTTTGTCAAATCCTCAAACATTGACAACAGGGACTCTGCAAAAACAAAGAAAGAAAATCAGCCACCAAGAAGGAATGAAAGAAAAAGTACCAAAACCGAATCTGTAGATCAAAGAGATTATCTGCATGAAAGAAATCGACCTCCTCAAAGAAGACAAACTTTTTCAAGGTACAAAGGTTTTTTCTATGGTTATTGTTTTTTCTGCTCTAATTTTGGTCACAAAGCTATAAACTGTTTTTTAAGATTTAGATATGAACAATCAAGATATTCAACGAATAACCATCTTCCACAACAAAGATCGAGACAACCAAGCAATAAAAAACCTCAGACTATAAATCATGTGATGGTTGGGAAAAGGACGCAGGTTAAACATAACAATAGTTATGAGCATAACAATCGCTATGATCTTCTATTTAGTGAACCAAAATGTTACATCTGTCATAACTATGGGCATAAAGCTGTAGATTGTCGCTTAAGGACTTACAAGCTAGATTTGATCCCCACTGCTGAAAATGTCAAGGTTTGGAAGAAGAAAGAAGATGACAAGTGTGGACTAGTGTTATCAGCCCAAAGACAAAAGAATCCCTGGTATATTGACAATGAATGTTCCAAACATATGACTGGAGACAAAAGTAAGTTTATAACTCTAAGTGAAAGCAAATCAGGGAATGTAACTTTTGGAAACGATGCACCAGGAAAAATAAAAGGTAAAGGAATGGTAAGTTTGAGTAATGGCAAAGGGAAAGCTCAAGATGTGTTTTTTGTAGAAGGTCTGAAACATAATATGCTTAGTGTCAGTCAAGTCTGTGACCGAGGATGTGAAGTTGTTTTTACCTCTAAAGACTGTAGAATAAAATATGTGAATTCAGGACAGCTAGTTGCAAAAGAGATAAGAACAGAAAACAATGTCTATGTGTTAAAAGAAGAAAAAGAAGAATGTCACTTAAGAAAGTATGATGAAATTTGGTTGTGGCATAAGAGACTTAGACACCTAAATTTTGATCATATTATCAAGCTCAGAAACAATGGGGCAGTAAAAGATCTTCCGAAGATATCAAATCCATACGACTCTGTTTGTAAACCCTGCCAGATATGAAATCTTACTCGCACTCAGTTCAAATCTAAAAACTTTCCTTCAACAGGAAATCCTCTCCAGTTAGTACATATGGATTTATGTGGACCATCAAGGAAAGAAGGTACAGGATCAGAAAGGGAAGAATCTGAATAAGATGAAGATATGAATACTCAGGCTGCCACAAATCAACATAAAGAAGCAAAATCACCTCTCATAATTGTTAGAAAGAATCATCCTGAAAATCAGATAATTGGAGATATAAATAAAGGAGTTCAAACAAGAAGGAAATCGATTAAAGACTCAGAACAATCTCATGTTGTTTTTTTATCTATGACTGAACCTAAATTTTTTTATGAAGCCAACTAGCATGATGATTGGATTAGAGCAATGAATGAAGATCTTGATTAGATTGAGAAGAACAATACTTGGGAGCTTGTCTCTAGACCCGAAGATAAGAATGTAATAGGTTCCAAATGGGTGTTCAAAAATAAAATGAATGAAAAAGGACAAGTTGTTAGAAATAAATCCAGATTGGCCTGTAAAGGGTATGCACAAGTTGAAGGTCAGGACTTTGATGAAACTTTTTCACCAGTGGAAAGATTGGAGGCCATCAGAATGTTCCTTGCATATTCATGCCATAAGAACTTTAAAGTGTATCAGATGGATGTTAAGTCAACTTTTCTTAATGGAGATCTAGAGGAAGAAGTATATATGGAGCAACCTGGAGGATTCTCATTGACAGATAATCCTAATTATGTTTGCAAACTGAAGAAGGCCTTATATGGACTGAAACAAGCACCACGAGCTTGGTATTATAGACTGGACAAATTTTTACAAAACAAAGGGTTCAAGAAAGGTACTGTTGACAACAATCTCTACATTAAGTCTGAAGGTGATAATTTACTAGTTGTTTTGGTTTATATAGATGATATTATTTTTTGTTGTACTAATGAATCATCTATCCAGTGGTTTGTTAACTCTATGCAAACAAAATTTGAGATGTCCATGATAGGAGAACTGTCATATTTTCTTGGTTTACAAGTAAATCAAAATTCTGTAGAAATATTTATCTCTCAAGAAAAATATTTGAAAGAGATGTTGAAGAAATTTCAGATGGAGGATTCCTTTCCTGTTAGCACACATATGGTGGTTGGTTGCAAGCTCAGTAAAGATGATATTTCACCGGATGTTGATCAAAGGACATATCACTCTATGATAGGCAGTCTTCTGTACATCACAACATCTCGTCCTGATATAATGCAAGATGTTGGAATGGTAGGTGGTTATCAGTCTGCTCCTAAACAAAGTCATTTGGTAGCTGTCACAAGGATATTCAAACACTTGAAGGGAACAATGACTTATGGTCTGTGGTATCCCAGAAATCGGAATTTTTAGTTAACTGCTTATTCAGATGCAGATTGGGAAAGTTGTGTGGATGAGAGAAAGAGCACCAGTGGAGGTGCATTCTTCCTGGGTGACTCGTTGGTAGCATGGCTTAGTAAGAAGCAGGGATCTATTTCCTTATAGACTACAGAAGGAGAGTACATTGTTGATGCTACTTGTTGCACTCAGATTTTGTGGATGATCCAAACTCTTACAGATTTGAAGGTAAACTATATTGATCCTATTACAATTCACTGTGATAACACCAGTGCCATTAGTGTCTCCAATAATCCTGTTCTTCATTCCAAGACTAAGCATATCCCAATAAAATACCATTTTCTCAGAGAACAAGTTACAAACAGAGTATCTTCCTCTAGATGGTTCTCTTGATAGACATATTTTGTATAAATAGGAGTCGAGGGTATGTGAACCCTAGCTTGGATATTATTGTAATAGAGCTCTGCTCGACTGGAGGTTTCCCCCTCGAAGAGGCCCATGAACATTTCTCTCAGTAATCGAAGTGCTCTTTCTGGTGTTATTATGTTATCATTTCAGTATTATTGTGGTGTTATTATGGTTATATTGTTGTTCATCTGCCATTTCTAGCATTTTATTTCTTTTCTGCATAATTTTTATATCTGGAATATTACATCATATTCTCAGAAAGCTTAATGCAACTTTGATCGTCACAGTGAATCACGGTAGCTTCTAGCTCCTGCCTGAACAAACCCAAAAGTAACTTCCTTAACCACAATGCCTCACAAGATGCCATGTACTCTGCCTCAATAAACCTCAATTCCACTGATCTTTGCTTCCTGTTGAACTAGGAAATGATGCCCGATCCAATGTTGAAGAAACAACCTGAAGTACTCTTCTCGTCCTCTGCACATCCTGCCCAATCAACATCTGTAAAACCTACTAATGTCACTCCACCACTGCGCTCATACAATAGCCCGTACTCCACTGTCCCTTTGAGATAACGAAGCACATGCTTCACATCAATCCAATGTACTCTTTGAGGGTCCACAATAAACTAACTCAAAGAGTTTACTGCAAAGTTGATATATGGTCGAGTATTGAACAAATACATGAGCAATCCAATCAACTAACTATAGACAATGGGGTCTATTATCTTTGAATTTGATGCATCAATCTTTCTCCAGTTTGTAACCAGAGGTGTGGACATGGGCCTACATTCCATCATCCTGAACTTGCACAAAATATCTACTACATACTTCCCATGTCTTAGAAAGAATCCCCCATCCATCTACCAAACCTCCAACCTTAGAAAATAGTGCATCAACCCAAGGTATTTCATTTCAAATTCTGTTGCAAGGTTGAACTTGCAATCTACTATCAGCTGCTCATCTCCAGTTAGAAATAGGTCATCTACATAAAGTACTAGTACAAGAGGCTTCTCCCCTATAAGAAAGTACAAGTTTGAATTTGCCGCACTCCACTGAAAGCCCATCTCTCTCAAGTAGTTGTCAATCCTTAAGTACCATTCTCGAGGTGCTTGCTTGAGCCCATACAAGGCTCTCTTCAGTCTGCACACATGCGTCTCTCTGTTACCAACCTTAAATTCCTCAGGTTGTTCAACATATACCTCCTCCTCAACAACTCCATTGAGGAAGGCGATCTTCACGTCCATTTGATGAACACTTCATCCCTTCTCTGCTGCCAATGAAATGACTGCTCGGATTGAAGAATACTTGGCCACAGGAGCGAAAGTATCCTCATAGTCAACTCCCTCTTGTTGTGAAAACCCCTTGGCCACGAAGCGGGCTTTGTACTTTTCCACGCTTCCATTTGTTGCATGCTTAACTTTGTGTATCCACTTGGATCCAACCACATTTTTATCCTCTTGCCTCCAAACTACCTCCCATACATCATTTTTCATAATGGAGGCATATTCCTCCATCATGGCCTCCTGCCACACCTTATGTCATGCATCATCCTCATAGAAGGCTCAACATCAATGAGACGAGTCATCAATGACATATATCCAAGTCTCTCTGGTGGTTTGCTTTGTTTGAAGTCCCTCTCTAGAATCCCTGCCAACCTATAATATCTGACTGTGGACTTGTACCACTTAGGTCATGGCCTAGTAATCTACTATGGGGGAACTACATCATGCTCCTCCTCCTCCTCATCAACTTGCTCCTGATGATCATGTCCAACGATCTCCCTCTGAACACCTATATCCTATGTCTTCTCTTGTGATCCTGTCTTCAGACTCTGTGCCTCTTGCTCCTGAACTCTTGTGCTCTGTCCCTGTTGGTTCTCTACACTTGCTGGAAAATATTTTGATCTCCTTAATGTATGTTCCTCCTCTAATTGTAATTCTCTACACACAATAACCTTCCTACGTGTAGGTACATAGATCATGTAGGATTTGGAAGCCTCACTGTAACCAACAAGTAACCCCTTCACCGCTATAAGGTCCAACTTTGTCCTCTTCTATGAAGGGACATGACAGTAACATGAACTACCCCAGATGCGAATATGACTCACATCTAGCCTAGTACCTGAAAATCTCTCCTCAGGTGTTTGCTTACCCAAAATTGTGTGGGGACTCCTATTCTGCAAATATACTACAACACTACTCGCTTCTACCCATAAGAACAATGGCAATCCCTGATCATGAATCATCACTCATGTTGCTCCAACCACAGTCCCGTTCTTTCTCTCAGGAACTCCATTCTGTTGAGGATTGTAAGGAACTGTGAGTTCCTTCTTAATCCCTGCTGCTATGCAGTAATCCTCAAACTCCTTGGAGGTGTATTCTCCCCCATTATCCGATCTTAAGACTTGAATGTTCTTCCCAATCTGGTTTTCCACCAAAGCTCTAAACTCCCGAAACCTCCCAAAGACCTCATCCTTAGTATTTAGAAAGTAAATCCAGGTCTTCCTAGAGTAGTCATCAATAAACAAGACAAAGTATCCAGAGCCACTCACTGACTCCACACTCATCGACCCACATGCGTTAGAGTGTATCAGATCTAGTAATCCCTTGGACCTATGCTTGCTAGACGTAAAGAGTTTCTGGGCATACTTGCCCAACGCACAACCCTTGTAAGGGTCATGCTTCTTAGTTGTGATATCAGGCAATGTAGTGACTGCCTCCCTCAAATGCCCCAAAGTACCAAAATGAATATGTGCCATCCTCCTGTGACACAACTCACCTATATCTCTGGTGAAACTCGCTAATTCTCTCCCTGGATGAACTTGTAACCTGTAGACCTTCTCCTCTCGAACTCTAATCATCCTGTCCATATTCTCACATGACCCACCTAGTCTAATGAACACCTTTCCTTTACAGAAAGTGACCTCATATCCCTTATCCTAATGAGTAGATACTGAGATGAGGTTCTTGGTCAACCCTGGAACATATAACACATCACTGAAATAAAGTGGTTTCTTGGACTCTCCCTGAAATGATATTGTGCCAACTCCTTCCACTTTATAGCACCTGCCATACCCTAACTCAATGAATAGATTTATGCCTCCCTCCTATAGCCTATTAAACCACTCTTTGCACCTTGTCATGTGACAAGATGCACCACTTCCTACAAACTACATGTCTGAAATAATTATACTAGACATACAGGCTATGAAGCAGAAATCCTCCTCAAATGACTTGGAAAACTCATCCACTGTTGTTGAAGCTACCATATGTGGCTTCTTCTTCTTTCTCTCTAGACACTGTGATGCAAAGTGCCCCATCTTGTGACACTGGAAACACTTGAATTTTGAGAATTTAATGATTTTCTTTCCACCTTTCCTCTACTTCTTACCCTTTGCTTTTCGTGTAAGGGCCAATATTTCTTCCTCCTTTGCATGAGTTGAATATGATGGTCCTACTTGACCAATTATAATCTCTTCCTACAAAAAATCATCCCACAACTGCTACCAATTAGGGAGCTGCTCCCGAGCTACCACATCATGGAAAAAAACTTCCCATGACTTAATAAATCCATCTAGTGCAATACGCACCAGCTCAAGATATTCAGTCTTTTCTTCCATTGCTGCAAGTTCATCCCTAATTTGTGTTATCCTGGTAAGATAAGGTATTACATCCTCACCTTTGGCCATCTTGGTTCCATGCAGTTCTTGCGTAGAGCCATCAATTTGTTCTCATTTTTGTTTTGGTAGAGGTCACTTAGGGCTTTCCACATGTCTTTTACCTCAACTTTTCCTGAGAGATGTGGGACCACATGGTCCTTTATCCCATCAAGAATTAGGCTCTTGGCCTTAACCTCACCTTTCTTTCAGATGACCAATTCAGTTGCACCTGTGGGAGTTGTTTCCTTGTCACTGACATGCTTTGACATATCATTGACTTCCAATATCATTGTCATACTTTCTTTCCAGGTGGTGTAATTTTGAGCCCCTTGTAACCTGTCTTCCACCCTCAAACTCATGACCATTTTCTTAAAGTGTTATGTTCAAACCTTCACGGTTCAAACCCTACCTCTGCTTTTCTTTTTATGCTGAAACCCTAGCGTAAAAACCCTAGGCGCAAGGGAAGATGACGATAGCCTTAGATCCGTGCCTGAAACTTTAGATTTTTGTTGGATCTTAAAAACCCACTTGGGATGCTGCCTCTTTAACAATCCTTCTCTGATACCATGTGAAATTTCTAAACCCAGTACACTTTAAACCAATCAAATTAATTTTTAACCGATTATTTAGGGTTTTTCTTCACAGTAAATTAAATACACAACATAAATAAATTACCAGGAACTGAAAGCAAAGGTAGACAACAATCACATCAAATGTACACACTTATTTTTGGACAATAGTCCCTTGAAAAACCCAAGGTGGGAAAACTGGTGCAATGAATATGAGATTTTATTATTATTCAGGAAGGAAATATAGAGTTCTCTTACAATACAAATTGACCCAGCCAAATACTAAGAAAAATACTCATCCAAACTCCTCCCCAACAATTGTACGGTCCCTTTCTGCAAATCCCTTAACCAAAACATGCCCGATGAGACCCTTGCGTAAGCCTCTGCACAATATTGTACGACTTTCTGCGTGGGTGTTGCGTCACTTGGTATGGTGGCCCTCAAATCTGAGATAAAGTCCTCTGCAAATGTTAAATATGTGTGTGCCAATCAACTTGACGATCCCTCCTCTGTCTCCATGCAAACCCTCACACATAAATCCACAATCAATCTCTTTGTAGATCGATCTCTCCTTCTCCTTGTATACCCTCTTAGCCCAACCAAACTCTTTATTCTTCATTGAGCAAGTGAAACCCTAATCTCCAAAAGGATTGATGGCTGAGATCAACCCTCACCCTCATGATGAGATCAATGGTCAAGATTAAAATACCACAACTTAAATTATTTTTCACTTTAACTTTAGAAAAAGTACTCAATAAAGTCAATTGAAGATTATAACATATCAACAGTTATTTTCCTAAGTTACACTTAGGAAAATGTTTAATTAATTGACTTAGCTTACGTTTCAATGTCCTCCATCATCCTAGGATGCTTTAATGATGATGGAAGAACTTCCTTGTTACAATCTCAACAATCAAGACATTCATTATTAACTGTAGTTAATTCACCACGATTATTTAAGGAAAACCATGCCACTTGAAATGACTCGTTGGTGGTCAAAGCCAAATGCCTCTAGGTCTTGGGTCGTTAACCTATTTCCTTATGTATGAGGAAGACAAGATACTAGCCAAAGGTCTTACTCCAAAACCAAAAGGGCAGTTTCAACCCTCTATTGTATCTCCAAGATACCAAGTGTCCCCTATGCTCCGTCATCGCCCAGGCTAGGAAAAGGTCATGTGATATCAAATATCCACCTTGACTTAAATCCATAGATGAATTTAGGATACTATACCCGGTTCTAATTTTAGCTCATACCCAAGAAGTGATGCAAGTTTGCGAGGACCAACTATTATTCAACAAATTAATGTTAATGAAAACTATTTTTCTCTTTAAATACGTTTTCTATTAAAAAATGTGTATCACATGAGTGATTGATTAATTCTTGCTACAAAACAAGATCAACTTATAGAAAATTAATTGATTCACTCTCAAATCAGTTGAAGAATACAAGTATTCAAAATAACATACATATTATAGAGGATCAAGTTATACTCACAGTCCTTGTTATGTAGCTATGATACAAAATGTTATGTAACTTAGATATAAATATAAAATATCATACAATATATCCAAGAATAAGATAAGAATGATCCACACTTTATTAATATCAAACACTTAAGATAGGGAAACACCTTACAATTGATCCTTTTATGGAAGGAATCCACTCCTTTCACTTGCCTCTTTGAGGGGGAAACCTCCTAATGAGATAAACTTCAATCACAATCATCTTCACCATCCTTCATTATATTGTGTATACTTATTTATATAAAACTATCTACATCCTAAGAAAATTCTAGACAAGGAACCTTCTAGTAAGTCATCTTCCAATAGTTGTATTCACAATACTACATAGGCCTTATTTACTAATGACGGTCTTCATTGCATAACAATACATAACGATCTATCTATTTTTATTCCCCTTGGGTACCTCCCTAGGTACCCCATATAACCCACCAAGGTACATTACATTCCACCCCCCTTAGAAAATCATTGTCCTCAATGCTTGTTGTGAGGAAGTGCAACCATATACCAAGGTCTCATGGATAAGTGTTGACCACAATGTCGAAGAAAGCCAAATAACCAAGGTTCCATGTACAAGTACTAGCCACCTTGTTGAAGTAGTCCCATAAACTCCACTTTAAACCTGGGTCCCATAAGTCATCGCGTTGATTCCCCTTTGAATATAATTGAACTCAATAGTCGATTGAAAATGGTGCTCCAAATGTTTACCTAGGTCATGTGTAAATCCATACATATCCAAGAAATCTTCCACATAACACACTAGTACTCGAGAATAGGCACATTGAAAACTGGTAGTAATAACCAGATCTTGACTTCTCTCGATGATGTTCTCTTCATAAGGTGGAGTAAAGTCATCAAATTGAAGACGAAAATAATTATCATCCCAAACATGACAATTTTCCATATACCAATCATCACACTCATCCTCTAAAACATATCATGCATATTTGTAACATACAAAATATATAAATATTTAGTGATAATAATCATAAATAATAATAATAATAAATAGTTGTTAATTGTATAAGGGACGCATCCTTTCATGGATGGTCACCATATGTGCCTTTAGGTTCTCTATATATTTGGCACTCTCATTGTACATATTTCATCATATATTATCTATTTTATCTCATTATATACATTCTTATTCAATATATTTATTGTCCAGTATGGGTTACAGTTACTTATTCAATTTGTGATGGATGTCAGTCGTAAGAACCAGATTGGTTCTTTGCAATATCTTTCTTGGTTATAGTCTTCAATGATGGAACAACACATGGTCACAATGTAATCCATAAAGGTTTCTTTCATCAACATTACCGTATTGTCATTTTTCAGATCCATTAGGGTTTGAGAACATAAATTTCAATGGTTATAACGCAGAAGATATTGATCAGAAGCACAAAAAATAATATACCAAATCAAAGATTTAAAAATATTATATCCAATAGATTAGGTCTGATGAAAATTTGAGAAACTTGTCAAAATATATCCTCTATGCATCCTAGTACATGATTGTCACGAAAAAACCCTGAAATAGTTGATTTTAAATCAATGATATCTTGACCTCCCGAGCTCTGATTGAGACAACTTTTTTAATTTGGTTATTTCTCTGAAAGGAACTCATAAATACAATTGGTTTTATAAAATTCTACACCAAATGCTACATAAATTGATCAAAGTGTCATGACCCTCTTTTTTTCCATTCCTTTGAAAACCTGCAAGATGAAAACAAATTGTCCATTTTTTGCCCCAAGAAAGAGACATGATACCACTTGTTGAGTGTCTCAAATCTGAATATAAAATCTCATACAATATATCGAAGAATAATATAAGAATGACCCACGCTTTATTAATATCAAACCCTTAATATAGGGCAATACCTTACAATTGATCCTTTTATAAAAGAAATCCACTCTTGTTCACTTGCCTCTTCAAGGGGGAAACCTTCTAATGAGGAAAGCTCCAATCACAATCATCTTCACCATCCTTCATTACATTGCCTATACTTATTTATATCTACCTCCTAAGAACATTCTAGAGAGGGAACATTCTAGTAGGCGGGACCTTCTAGTAAGCCTTCTTATAATAGTTGCATTCACACTCACTACAAAGAGAACACATTATTGCAGAGGTTTTAACGAAACCTCCCCGGAAAATTCTTCCCTTAGATATTTATAGTGGAGGTTGTTAGCAAAGGCGGGTAGTCAAAGGTTTTTGCAGAGTTTTTTTTTTTTTTTTAATGGTACATACGAATCGGTGCACACCTAAAACATATTGCATCGATGCTTAAATGTTCAAACACACCATCATTATTCATAGTGGAGGCATGCGACCATGGGTTTTTACAGTGATTTTTTTCTCAGTGCGCCTTTAAGGTATACACATTGGTCAGTTCATGAACAATACAACACCAGTGCGTCCATGTTCCAGTAGCACTGCTATACTTTATAATAAAATTACATGCATTGAAATCACATCCGTAGAGTTGAAAAATACGCACTGGTATGTTCATAAACAATACATCATCGTTGCGTCCATGTTCCAGTAGCAACGCCATACTTTATTATAAAATTACATGCATTGAATAAATGACAATAGTGTCATTGAACAATACACCCTAGTGCACCTAACTGTCGAAAGGCACACCGCGGTAGGGTAAATACAAAAAATTACCAAACTGATTTTCATTGTTACAATGCATCCCATGTTTCAAAACTCTCAAGCTCCATCATTGGATTCCACACATTTCCAAATTTTGGAAATTACCAAGAATTTTCATTTCCTCTCAACGGTGCAACCATGGCTCCTCGAGACAAAAGAGAGCAAGTAAATTGTTTATTACCTTCCTATTTTCATCTTCATCCAATTTGTTATCACATGAAATTGTCTAGAGTCACGAGTGACAACCATGAGCACAGGAAAGCGGGCGAGTGTAGTTTGCAGTGGAAAAAATCCCCTGTTCATTTCGATTTGGTGTCATCTCTAGACAGAGTTGGAAGGTTTCCATAGTTGGCAGACAGATAAAACTTTGATGGGGGTGCTAAATAGTAGGCGCGCCCAAATCATAGATCGTGATCGGATCAACGATCACCAATCATTTTGACGCCACAAGTTGCGCGAGCGTTAAAATCCAAAGGCGCGACGAAATCCAAACCGTGGTATTGCGGGAAGGCTATGTGGAAGAATATGGTGCATTTCAGGCCCAAAAGTGATGTGGGTCCAAACCACTTTCGACGGACTCGAAATCATGTGCACGTATAACATCGCATCCAAAAGCGATAGGTGGCCACCCACTAGTCGTCTAGCCACGCTCCAATCCCGAGAAGGATTAAGTTAATGAAAAAGGACCGGTAGTTGAAACCTCAGCTCAGTCCATAAATAGGAATCTTGGAAGCTATGGCCGAGGAGACAGAATTGTCATCCTGAGGTATCACGATGGATGGTTTCTTCTTATAGGCCCATACTTATCCGAGCTTACGTCTGATAGGAGGAAACACACACAGTTTGACAAAAGGATGCACAAACGTAAAGCCTTAAATGGGATGGCCAGATCACACTCCTGGCAGTTGTGGATTGATCTGATTATAAATAGATCAATTATAGATTTTGTTAAGGTTGTCGAATGGTTGAGCATAGGTCCCTATCTGTAATATTTTGATAACAAAGTTGTTCTCTAGTTTTGTATGAGATCTGAGACTTTCACATTAATAGAAGTCAGTTCCTTTCATCATCTCGTTTAATCTGTGCTGAAACACTCGTGCATGGAGGATCCAGACGAGGGAGGTAGTCATATTGTAATGTAGGTTTGATTATAGTACTGTTGTGACATGTTTGAGTATTTTCTTTGTTTCCTTGTTTCCTCTTATGTTGAAATGCTCGTGCATGGAAGATCCAGATGAGTTGTTGTAGTCGCATGGTAATGGAGGTTTGATTATTATGTTGTTGTGATATATTTCAGTGTCTGAAACTTAAGCTCAAGAGTGCTCTTGTGCCATAGTTTTTCTTCACCAAGTTGCTTGAAGGTTGGATGCTCATGGAAGACTTGTACATATTTCTCACTAAGTCTTCCTTCTACTCACCCTTAATTTAAACCACTGATTGAAGTTAATGAGGAACTCATTTCCTTTTGCATTTCTAGTCCAGTTTCTGTGTTAAAACATTCTTGTTATGAGCTTTGTCCTTTTGACCTCCACTCATAAACGTATCTCCACAAACATTTTGATAGGTACTGGGCTTATCCTCTTGTAATCTCAGGGTGACTTTCAGTGTTAACATTCTTGGCATCGTTGTCAGGGAACGAATTGAAGACATTTCCCTGGGATTGAATGACAAATAAATTCTGATTCTGAAGGTGCATCAGAAATCAATACCTTGAATATTGCAACTTGCACCTGGCGACTCCACCGTTTCAGTTTTGGCTCCCAAAGGAAAACACACGAGGTCTACTCTACAACTGCCTCTGGAAACACCTGAAGCTGACCCAAAGAAGATTATCAAGAAAGGAAAGAGCTCTCAGGAAGGATTTTCAGCTGTTGTACCAGGTGATTCTGGTAATTTACATGATTCTTCTTTTAAAGCTCCAGTAGTTGTATCAAATTCTACTTTTCTACCATCTGTTGGAGTTTCCAGAAGTTTAGATTTTGAAAGATTCCCTATTGTATCCTCCCCTTCTAGGCCTCATTTGGAAGAAGAAAGTTTTGACACCTCAGTTTCCCCTGATATTGTAAAGTGGGTCAGACCGAGGAGCTTAGAATATTGTCCCATTTTAGGTTTCCCTACTCCTCCTCCCGTCAAAGTTGTTGTAACTAAAGAGGGGGGATCTTGTTTTCCCTTGTATCCTATACCATTCCCCTCCAACACTCAATCGTTTCCCTATTCCCCTAGAAACCTAACTACAGTCCTAGATGTCCAAACTCCATCTCCCCCTAGTTCTCCTATAGTTTACATCCCAATGGCAGGTGTTAATCCTCCTAGAAACAGAATGGATGCCATAGTGGCTGCTGGATATACCCCTCTTGTTTTACCTTAGCCTATGAATGCTCTCCCAGTTGGACATTACATTAAGTACATTCCCAAGTTCACAGGGGAGGAAGATACAACTGCAAAATAACACCTTTCAACTTTTTATAGTTATGCAGATAATCTTAACATTGAAAATGAAGATGTGTGGATGCCAGTTTTTGTACAGAGCCTTGATGGTGAGGCTAGAAAATGGTTTAGGGGTTTGACTCCTAGATCTATTGTTGGGATTGAGGCTCTAGATGATTCATTCTTGAGGCATTAGGGGGATAATTTTTTTTTCTTTATTATACTACAGAGTTTGGGTCACTTAAGAGAGAAGAGGGGGAATCTGTTTCAGACTTCTCAAAGAGATTTAATAAAATGTACAATAATATTCACATTGAAATAAATCATATAGAAACCTCTGCCAAGATTACTTATACCAACGCTTTCGACCTTGAGTTTTGCCTCCTATTGAGAGAAAGAAGAGCTACCTCTTTAGCTCATATGCAAGATGCAACCCTCGAAGCAGAGTCTAATATATTGATAGCTGACAAGCTTAGGACTAAATCTGATAGAGACAGAAGAAGATGTAGGTCTGAAGCTTCAACCTCTGATTCCTCTACTGCCCACCCTCAAGTGGATGAGTTGACCAAATTTGTAAAATCACTTTCTGCAGAAATGGAGAAATTGAAATTTGAAGGAAAGCAGACCTATAGGAACCCCCAGAATGTTGATAATAGGGGTAATTTCATAAGACCCAAGGATGCCCCTCAGATCATCCAAAGAGATCAAAGAAATAGGGATAGGGATGATAAAAAAATCCAAGCCCCTCTCCAAAATAACCTTGTTACTGATGAAGAAGGAGAGAAAGAAGATGTTGATCCTTAAATCCGTTGTCTTGGTGACACCTCCTCATCTCCTCATTTAACCCAATCTGCATATGAAGAGTCTCTCATGGATAGCCAACTAAATGAGATGAGTAAAGGGGAAAGGACCAATGGCAATCCAAATAGATACAACCTAAGGTCTAAGAAGAAAGAGGGAAAGCCTGACATTCCCGATCAACCTACTAGAACAAAGAATCTTGTTAAGGGTGTGGCATCTAGCAGCAAAGAAAAAGAGGCACAAGACCCCCAGGCATGGATGATTTTAGGGGCTAAATTTCGCTCATGGGCTAATTTTCCATGGTTTTTCCAAAAATGAGATTCGCTATTTTAAAAATGATTTGCCCAAATTCTATAGGATAAAATTATTTTACCTTAAAAATCGCCCAATTTTTATAAAAACTATGTAAAATCCTTAGAAATTTTAATATTTTTACAAAACTATCGCCAATCATTTATAGTTGGCATATGAAGGATTAGTAAGATTCGCCAAGGTTTCTACATTTTAAAATAAATTTCCATCCTTAAAATCATCCCTGCCCCCAGGTTGCGGTTAAGAGCCCCACCCCAGAAGTTAAGGAGATTATGAAGCCTCCCTCCTCTTTTAGCTTTGAGAATGAGATTAAAAAGATTAAAATCCCTGTACCTTTTTTGGAGCTAATTAAGAATGAGGATTTCAAAAGGTACCTTTCCAAAATGTTGCATCCTGAACCTTCATCTTATCCCATAGATTTAGTCAACCTCCAAGATGAAAAACCAGCTGTCGTACTGGGACCTTTGGTAGAGGATAGGGATGACTCCTCCCCTCCTTTCTATACATCATTGAACATTCATGATAAAGTGTTGCACAACTGTTTGATGTATTCATGGGAATCTCATAATCTCATGCCTAAGACTATCTTATATGATCTTGGGTTGGAGGTTACAAAAACCTACCATGACCTATACTCATTTGATTTCAAGAAGGTGAAATGTCTTCGGGTTATTAAAGACCTGGCCGTTTCCTTGTTACAGTTGCCAATGAAAAGTGTGGTCATGGATATTGTGGTGGATGTTGTCCCCCCTAAGTTTGGGATGCTCTTGTCTAGATATTAGATCAAAAGACTAGGGGGAACTTTGCAGATGGATCTTTCGTATGCCACCATTCCTTTGTTTGGGGGGGGCACATAGAAGGCTTTATAGGGAAGCACAACTTGCTTACATTATCAATGATGAAGCAAATCCTACCAACCACCCCATTTTTGCAGTTGATACTGATTTAGGAACCAATATGTTACAACTCACTGATGCTCCTCAAACACCTATTGAAATTAGAAAGAAGCCTAGTACCTCTTGTGCATATCCTCCTCCCAATACCTATGTTTGGAAGATGTTTTTTTGAAGGAACCTATTCTAGGGAGAGTGTTGGGGTAGTATTTAATTCCCCTACCCAAGAGATCATATATTTTTCTTACAAGTTTGAATTTGAAACAACTAACAATGTGGCAGAATATGAGGCTCTTGTTTTGGGTTTGGGGGTTGCCAAAGACATGAAGATTGAAGAGATGGCAGTGTTTGGAGATGCTGAGTTGATTGTTCGTCAAGTCAAAAATCCATATCAAGCTAAGAACCCCAGGTTGAGGGCCTATATAAATGAAGCATGTGATCTTGTTGATAGTTTCTTCTTGGATTTTAATATCTCATTTGTTCCAAGAGAGGAGAACACTATGGCATATTCCTTGGCTATTTTAGCAAGTAAGTTCAGGGTTCCTTTTCCCCCCAAACTCAAGTATGATGTGGAAGTAAAGTATAAACCCTCTATTCCTGACAATGTCAAACATTGGAAGGTTTTTGAGGATGACCTTGAGATAAAAAGGTTTCTTGATACTGTGGATGAATTCTCTTCTTTACAGATGGATTAAGATCAAGATACCGAAGAAACCCCCCATGTTGATATTTTTCTGAATAAAATTGTTGACCATCATATTGTTCAGTTACCTAGTAACCATATTCCAAAGGGACTTGTCCCCTTGGAGAGATTGTTTGACATAGATGATGTTGTCGTGAAGATTAAAGGTTCAACTGAAAATGATGATGTGACTGAATGCTATTTAGGAACATAAGTGGTTCCAAATAAGGTTAAATTATCTTGCAATTTGTCAAAGGAACAAAGGGATGAGTATGTCAAGCTTTTGAGAGAGTTTGCAGATGTGTTTTCCTGGAAATATGGAGATCTAAGGACACATGACACAAAAATTATTGAGCATAAGATTCCTTTGAAAGAGGAGACCAAGCCATTTAGGCATAAAATCAGACAGGTTAATCCCATGCTGCTGCCTATTATGGAAAAAGAAGTGAAAAAGCTGTTGGATGCTCAGATCATCATTCCTTTGAGATATTCAGAATGGGTGGTTAAAATGGTGTCTGTGAGGAAGAAAAATGGGGAAATAAGGTTATGTGTTGATTTCAGGAATTTGAACAGGAGCTCCAAAAAGGATAACTACCCCTTGCCAAATATGGAGCACATTTTGCAGAGAGTGACTGGTTCATCTAAGATGTCTATGATTGATGACTTCTCTGGCTACAATCAAATCTTTGTCCTACCTAAAGATAGAGAGAAGAAAACTTTCACTACTCCTTGGGGCACATTCATGTATGCTAAAATTCCCTTTGGATTGATGAATGCGGGAGGAACCTTCCAGCGAGCCATGGACACCACCTTTATTGGGGAGAAGGACAAGTTTGTAGTCATCTATCTAGATGACATTACAGTGTTATCAAAATATGACAAAGAGCATTGTCATGATTTGAGGAAGGTATTCCTGAAATTCAGAAGGTTTGGTCTCTCCCTCAATCCTAAGAAATATTTGTTTTCTATGAAGGAGGGTAAATTATTGGGGCACGTTGTGTCAGTAGAAGGGGTAAGAATTGATCCAAGTAGAGTGGAGGCCATCTAGTCCTTATCTTTTCCTATATCCAAGAAAAAGGTCCAGTCCTTCTTGGGTAATATCAATTTTCTAAGAATGTTCATCTATAATTTCATTGAGTTGGTTAAGCACATTACATCCATGATTAGAAAAGGAAGTGAGGAGAAATGGACTGTTGAGTCCATAAATTATTTTGGCCAAATCAAAGGGGCTCTGACTGAAGCACCTGTGCTCATCAACCCTGACTATTCTACGAAATTTCTGATATTTTCTTTTGCCTCATTTGATACATTGGCTGTTGTTTTGCTATAGAAAAATACAGAGGCGTTAGAGCAACCTATTTCCCTTTTCAGTACAGAATTGATGGATGCAGAAATGAGATATGATATCATGGAGAAGCAAGCATATGCTTTGGTCAAATCCATCAAGGCTTTCAGATTATATGTTCTACATTCAAAGATTGTTGCATATGTTCCCTTAGCCTCAGTAAAGGAGATATTGATCCAGCCTGACATAGATGGGAAGAGAAGCAAATGGATTGCTAAAATTCTAGAATTTGACCTGGAAATAAAGTCCACTAAATTGGTGAAAGGACAAGGTTTGGCCAGGTTGTTGGATGAATCAAATTGCAAGGCTTTGGGGGTTAATTTCATGAACATAAACTCAGAAAATCAGTAAGCTGAGATTGTTGATAAAGATTCTCATGTCAGCCTCATCTTGGCAGAATGCACCTAGTATAAAGACATCATATATTTTCTGCAAAAGTTGTGGCCTCCTGATGGTTTATATAAGAACAAGGTGACATATTTGAAGCTCAAAGCAATCAAATATTGTCTCATTGATCAGGGTTTTGTATTGGAGTTCTGTTGAGATGTCTAGACCCATAGGAGGCCCAAAAAGCTATGACTGATTTTCATGATAGCTTATGTGGGGGGCATCATTTCTGGAGGACCACAACTTATAAGATCCTCAGAGCTGGGTATTTATGGCCCAACCTTTTTACTGATGTTTGTGCGAATATTATAGCTTGTGTTAAATGCCAAAAGTTTTCTAGAAAGAAGCAGCTCAAATATTTGCCTCTGAAACTTGTGGTGGTTTCTGGACCTTTTCAACAGTGGGGTCTTGACTTCATTGGAGAAATCCACCCAGCCTCAAGTGGTCAACATAAGTGGATTTTGACTGCCACTGATGATTTCACCAAGTGGATAGAAGCCATTCCTACAAGAAGTTCCTCCCACAAGGTAATCATTAGATTTCTTGAGGATATCATGTCCAGATTTGGTTGTCCAAGCAAGATTGTTATAGACAACATTGCTTCCTTTAAAGCTGAACCATTAATCAAGTTTTGTGAGCAATATGAGATTACACTAATCCATTCTACTCCTTACTATCCCCAAGGAAATGGCTTCGTAGAGTCATCTAATAAGAGCCTCATAAAGATCATCAAGAAATTGTTAGAAGACAACACGAAAGAATGGGACTCAAAGATGAAATTTGTATTATGGGCTGACAAAGTCACAACAAAGCAGTCACTTGGTGTTTCCTCTTTTCAGATTGTATATGGGATCGAGGCTACTTTTCCTATTGAGCTTGCCTTGCCTATGGAAAAATTCCTCTAGGACTACCAAGGAGAACCTGATGATATGGTAAGGAGGATACAACAATTGGTAGAGGTACAACAGGCTAGGGAGAAGTTACTTGATAAATCTCAAGACCATCAGCAAAAAATAAAACGAGCCTTTGACAAGAGGGTAAACAAGGCAAACATAATAAATTCGAAGCCTCATGGATTGGTCCTTTCAAGATTTCTGAAGTATTTTCAAATAACACCTATAAGTTGTAGAGGTTGGAGGATTCCGAAGTTTTTGGTGCCCCTATCAATAATCACTTTCTAAAAAAATATTTTACTTAAGCCATGATTGGACTTCCACCATTGTAATTACCACTTCCTTTTTKTTTTCTGTTTGAATAAGAGACTCCATGACCCAAAAGCTAAGGCACTGGAACTGCACATTCTTGGAAGCTCGCAAGGAGCATGCCATCCCTTGTGGAGCCAATGTTATCACATGAAATTGTCCAGAGTCGTGAGTGACAACYATGAGCGCAAGTAAGCGGGCGAGTGCAGTTTGCAGTGGAAAAAATCCCATGTTCATTTCGATTTGGTGCCATCTCTAGACACAGTTGGAAGGTTTCCATAGTTGGCAGATGGRTAAAACTTTGGTGGGGGCGCTAAATAGCCAGTGTGCCCAGATTGCAGATCGCGATCAGATCAATGGTCACCAATCATTTCGACGCCACAAGCTACGCGGACGTAAAAATCCAAAGGCATGCTGAAATCCAAACTGTGGTACTGCGTGAAGGCTACATGGAAAAATATGGTGCATTTCAGGCCCGAAAGTGGTGTGGGTCGAAACCACTTTTGACGACCTCGAAATCACGTGAGCATATAACGTCGTATCCAACAGTGACAGGTGGTCGCCTGCTAGTCGTCTAACCACGCTCCAATCCTGAGAAGGATTCAGTCAATGAAAAAGGATTGGTAGTTGAAACGTCAACTCATTCCATAGATAGGAAGCTTGGAAGCTATGGTCGAGGAGACATAACTGTCAACCCAAGGTAACATGATGGACGATTTCTTCTTATAGGCCCATATTGATCCAAGATTGCATATGACAGGAGGAAACACACACAGTCTGACAGAAGGATGCACATACGTAAAGTCTTAAATGGGATGGCCATATCACACTCCTGGCAGTTGTGGAATGATCTGATTATAAATAGATCAGTTCCAGATTTTGTTAAGGTCATCGAATGGTTGAGCAGATCTACCTATCTGTAATATTTTGAGAACAAAGTTGTTCTCTGGTTTTCTATGAGATCTAAGACTTTCACATTAATAGAAGTCAATTTCTTTCATCATCTTGTTTAATTTGCACTGAAACACTTGCATGGAGGATCCATACAAGCGTTGTAGTTGTATTGTAATGTAGGTTTGATTATAGTACTGTTGTGACCTGCTTCAATATTTTCTTTGTTGCCTTGTTTCCTCTTATGCTGAAATGCTCATGCATGGAAGATCCAGACAAGTTGTTGTAGTCGCATGGTAATGGAGGTTTGATTATTATGTTGTTGTGATATATTTCAGTGTCTGAAAATTAAGTTCAAGAGTGCTCTTGTGCCGAATTTTTTCTTGACCAAGTTGCTTGAAGGCCAGATTCTCATGGCAGACTTGTACATCTTTCTCACTAAGTCTTCCTTCTGCTCACCCTTGATTTAAACTACTGACTGAAGTTAATGAAGACCTCATTTCCTTTTGCATTTCTAGTCTAGTTTTTGTGTTAAAACATTCTTGTTCTGAGCTTTGTCCATTTGACCTCCACTCATAAACCTACCTCCACAAATATTATGATGGGTACTGGGCTTATCCTTTTGCAATCTGAGGGTGACTCTCAGTGCTAACACAATCAAAATTACAATTTAGATTGAAAATTTTCATTTTTTTTCACTTTCACGTGGTGCACCTGAACAATTCGATTCACCCCGAAGTGGTGCATATTGTGTTAAATGCATAGTGGAAACTGCCTTTGGTGTGTGTGGTGTTAAATATACTCTGAGCACCCCTGACAATGCGTCCATATATGTTCGCACTAGTGTTGTTCAATCTAGCGCACCATGATAAATTACTAATAGACAAAGCGATACATCCTTCAAAATGCCCCAACACCGGCAAAAAATGGGCTTAAACCCACACCGACACATTACACTTCATTAACCACACCACTAGATCAATGATATATAAAATTTAACCTAGCCCTGCACCAATTTTACCAATCGTGTCGAGGCGTAGTGGAAAAATAACGCCCTGACACGTTAATGTTCAAACACACCACCATACTTTATAAAACAAAATACACACACTGAATAAATCACACTGGTGCGGTTTAACATTATGCACCGATACACTTCACTTAACTAATGACACCACTAACATAACGATTTATAAAATTTAACGTAGTGGTGCAACCATTGTAATCTAATGCACCGAAAGTGTATATAGAAATGCACTGGGACATTTATTTCTTGAATTTTTATAGCGGGAGGTCTCATTGGATGCCTTGTTCTCAAAGATCTATCATTTACAACGCACTGAGGTACAAAACGTTGGTGCTCCACTATCACGGTGGTACCAATGCGTTAATAGTAAGACCTCACATTAGTTCACTGTGTCATTTTGGTGGACACCCTCTAATCGGTGTTGTCGACAACAAAACACACTGTTAAACAAAATTTTAATGCTCCAATAACATGGTAGCACCATTGTGTTTATATTAACACATCACACCATGTAAGTTCAAATACAACAATTTCATTGGTAGGTGCGGATGGATCAAAAAAACCACCGGTAATGTAAAGAGCAGGGTACTAGGCCGAATTTTCACAAATTTTCAACGCAGTGCGTCTTATAGTAAGCACTAGTAAGATACTAGGAAGTGCACCAATTGAGATAAATTCACCATTGCGTTCTATTAATCGAACACACGACCAAGTTTTCGAAACACAAATTTTCTTTGCACCGTGTCAAATAAATAAAGTGCACCGGTCAAATAAAATACATAATAATTTACCATCTCGGTTCACTTTATGGGATGCCCCGTCATTGGTTCGTTATAATACAAACACACCGGTATCAATGCATACAAAGTTGAAATGGAGCATCAGTGCGTTACTTTAAACGAAATGCACTGGGGTGTTTAAGTAAGTTGTACCAGGCAAAATAGTTTAAAAATTATTATTCTAGTGCGCATTTTAAAATGCACCCTTTAACCGTGCGTCAAGAAAAGACAATGCATCGATTACAAGTTTATGGTGCACGAACTAACATAGAGAGTCGGTGCATTTAATATAACCAAGTGCACCGCGTGGTTTAACACTAACCCTTAACTGGTGCACTATATATCAGAACGCACCGCTATAGATATTGGTGCTCGACTAACAATGATGCATTAGTGTGTTATATTTAACACATGTCTGTTCAATGCCTTTTGTCTAATAAGGAGCACCGAACCCAATGCATATGTATTTGTTAATAACACTAGTTACTTTTTCACTTTTTTTTTTGCAAATGGAAACTATTTTCAGTTTTTGATAAATACGAATTAGTTATATATGTTTGTGTTTTATATTTTAAATTCATTTTATCTATATATGTGTGTGTGTGTGTGTGTGTGCGCCTAAAAATGATTTTATGTAAATCAGATACGTCGATGATGCCGAATGCAGTAGCAACAACAACCAGAAGAAAAACAATTTAATGCACAATCTACATACACAAACCTCCACAATTAAAATTTGTGGAGGTTTTTCTTTGCAGAGGAAAAAACATAGGTCACTTTTCGGTGCCTCTCATAATTTAGCACATGGAATCGATCCTTTTCCACTTCCTCAGTGCTATGCCTCACATCTCCTCGTCCGTGGGCTGCTCAACTTTCTCCAAGATATTGTCCTTGTCATTCTTGTAGGCATAATATGAATTGGTGTCAATTCGCTTTTAGATCACATACCTACACCTCCTCTTCTTCTCCTCGAGCGGGCTTATCGGATATCTCTTTGAGGATGGGGAGTAATTTTGTAACCACAAAGTATCTGTAACCAGTTCCCTTGCCTATGGCACCAATCACATCAACTTTGTTCTCTTACAAGTCGGTTATCTTGGCCCCTACTATGTCATAATTAGGGCCGCCAAGCTCTACAATCAGAGCTACCCAACGCCCCTCCTTGTTCAGTAAGAAAGGACCTTGGTGGATGTCTTAATTATAACATTGTGTTAGCCTCAATAATGACCTAACCTTCATATTATATATTTAATAGAAGTTAAGAAGCACATTTGGGAAAACAACCGATGATTCATAAGCTTTGTTAGCATGTCTTATCGCTAAATATTAAACATTGCCTTGGCCTTGACTTGCTCCTCCATGAGATCCTCACTTATGTACTTACTAAGAAGTTCATCATGTTTCTTATTTTCCACAACCATACGCTCGATCGCTTTCTCATCAAGAAGGAGCACATGGGAAACAAACTCTCGCTCTCTCTACTGTTGGTTTCCCTTGTCTTGCTCGCCCATTTCTTCCACGACATCCTCATCTTCCACGAATAGGATAGACTTAATGGCAACGACCTCACCACTCTTGATCGTCAACCTAGCCTCCCTCTAGATAGACTTAGTCCTCTGCCACTCCTTAGTGCTCTGGAATGCATCACCTCCTCCACGGGCCACTCGAATTTCTCCAAGATATTTTTCTTGTCATCATTGTCGCCATGATAATTGGTGTCAATTCACTTGTAGATCGCATACAAAGACGTCCTCTTCTTCGCCTTACGGGGCTTATCGAATAACTCTTTGATACCGGGGAGGAATTTCCTAGCCGTACTTGTACAATTGGTTGCTAGAAGGTTGTAACAAGAGAAAAAAAGAATTGGTGTATCACCTTGCCCCACCCAAGCTGTAGAAAACACTTCCCTTATTCCCTTGTTTGTTTGAAAGCTAAAGAAAGTGAACTTGAAGCATTGACTTCATGCGCAAACATGGAATCCCAAAGTTAAATAAAGCACATGGAACTTACTTTCAGTGTTGAACCTCTTCTTGACTTTGTTCTTGATGTACCAATAGTAGTTGAAGGCCACCAACAACGCCACCACTACAAGGGAGGCCATGATAACAATAACAACTAGAGAAATACTCTCTCGCATGTTTTCCCCATTCCCGGATTCAACTTGATCTGTGCGACTGATTTCTTGCAAATAACGAACCATGTGGGCTGACTTGGATTTCTACATAAGACAACAAAATCCCAAATGCCAAACTCAAAAGGCCTATGTCTCAGAAGGCCAATGTGGGTTTGTAGACTAAGCTTCCACACGAGTCTTGATACCCATGAATCGTATGAAGGGACTTGTTGGCTTGAGATTTTCAGTGCACACTATGTTATATATAATCTTAGTTGGATTATTATTAAAATCGATTGTAGGGTTCAATGTGAGTGGGTCCTGTGCATTGAATCAAGCACCCACATGAAAGCAATTTCAAATAGAAATGGATCTTTGACAAACAAAGTCCCTCTACTATTGCACCACACATTCTCCTGAATAAAAACAAAAGCTACAAGACAATCTACCCAACCCCACCTAGGGGAAGGCAAACATAAAAAATATTGAACAAATTGACAACAAGGTTCTAGGAAATCTGTAGGCCAAGCATCAGGAGAACTAGTCAAACTTAACCAAGAATATGTGAACAACTTCCTTGAAAAGATGCAACACATCATGCTAAAAGGAAGAATATTTTAGTATACCTCTAAGAAGATGCAATATATAATGTTACAAGACAATGTTTTGGAATATTCACATGGAAACCTGGATGGAAATTTTTATGATTAATTGTTGGTTTTGTATTGAAATAGCAAGAAGATAGTATTGAAGTTAATAATTGGATAAGGTTAGTGAATTTACTTTCACTTTTCAATTTTGGTTTTGGAGTATTTTAAAATAAATTTAAATAATTTAAATTAAAAAAATTAGAATAAATGACTAGAAAATCATATTTCATTATTAAATATTAAACTCTTTAAAATAGTTTCAAAACGATAAATATTATTGGAATGAGTTAAAAAATATTAAACTTTTTAAAATGGTTTCAGTTTATTCAAATGATAAATATTAATGGAATGAGTTAAAAAGTAGAAGATTTTTTTTTTGTTGATAAATATTATTGAAATGAATTAAAAAAATTGGGTAAATTCAATTTTATTTTTTTATTTTTAGTAAGTATAATTTTTTTTTTTAATTTATTTATTTTTAAAATTTCAAAAATAATGGTTAAGAACATGTGTTTCTTTTTAAAAGTTTATAAGTTCAAATCCAAAGGGATAGAGTATGTATACTTCCATATACTTTGCCAGAATCTGTGGACGAAGGGGAGTCCCTTATCTCACAAACAAAAAAATCTTATATACCAATTACTAAACAAATTTTTAATTAAAAAATTCTTCACATTTATTAAAAATAATTTAATAAATGTAATTAATTAGATATATACAAATGGCTCAATGCTTCTCAATTCTATCAATGTATATCCTCACGTATATTATATTTATCGTTGTGCTTCTAAATTGTATCAATGTATATCGTCACGTATATTATATTTATTGTTGTAGTGATTTGTGTATATTGAGACTTTTAATTTATTTTTTAATTTGGGAAAGAGATCTGTGGCATATATTTTTGTCAACATGGTTATTTTTATATAATTATTTATATTAATTATCATTTTTCTTAAATTTTAATTTTTTTTATTAATTATTATTTTTCTTATTTAATTTAATTTATTTTTTTTATTTAAATTAAAAAAAAATCATTAATTATTATTATTTTTAATTTATTTTTCATTAATTATTATTTTTCTCAACTAATTTTTATATGTGTTTTAAAAAAATATCATTAATTATCATTTCTTTTATTTAATTTTAATTTTTTTTCATTAATTATTATTTATGTTACCTAATTTTTAAATGTGTTTAAAAAAAATTAAAAAATAATGATGATTTTTTTTTATCGGAATCTTAAATTTTATAAACTCAACAAATTATTTTTCTCTTTATATGTTTTTTAAATTTATTTCTCTTAAATAATATTATATTTTTATATCTCATAAAAAGTTTAATGATTGAAATATTACATATTAATTTTTTTAAATCTTACAAACTCAACAAGTTATTCTTCTCTTTATATATGATTTTTTAAATGTATTTTTCTTAAACAATATATATTTTTATATCTAATAAAAAGTTTAATGATTAAAATATTACATATTAATTTTTTATCTCTAAAATATTTGGTAGATGGGAAGGTAGGAAATTTAGAAGATCCACTTAAGTGGAAATGTGTATTTTATTTTTCTATTTAGGATTGTTAAAGTAAAGTTTTTTTAATTATAAATACAAATTTTGAAAAAAGTTAATTGATATAAATTTAGGACTGTTGAAGTAAAGTTTTTTTAATTATAAATAAAAATTTTGAAAAAAGTTAATTGATATAAATTGATATTCTAAAACAAAATTTTGATGATGGTTAATGTTCACTTAAATTAAATTTGGTTTATTGGATGTTAAGAAAGACAAAGAATTATGTAGATATTTTAAAAGTTTTATTTATGTGCTAAAAAAACATTAAGAGAAGTGTTTCTAGATCATCACATTTTAAGACAAAGTGTTTTTCATCCTCAACCCTCTTAGTGTCACAAAGATAACAAAACCCACAACATTTTGGGAATTGCCCAAAGTCTTGTTTCAGTATCCAGTTCATGGAAGTTTGTTTTTATTTTGACAATATTGATTTTCTTCTTAACACTATTCAAAATAGAGAAATACTTTTGATCTTTTAAATTAGGGCTGATCACCTCCATGTAGTATCTTAATTTTCTTTTATCCTCTAATTTTTCATTACACCACAATTTTTTTCTTAAATTTAGATATAATAATATTTTTAATATTATGGTTATTATGTAGAGTGTCATGTTCCTTTATTCCCCAATGATTCACTTTAAGACTTCTTATCTTTGTTCACCCCCACTTGAGTTGCAAGTGGTTTTGAGTGGAGTTTAAAGCAATATTAGGAAGCTTCTTGTCTTCCATGTTGTTTATATTGTTCTTGTACATTGGATACCTAGTCATAGCCCTGCTCTCAATAGGGGAAAGACTCGCTTTTATGAGGGGATACGTTATAAAATACATTTGTATTTGCATTTGCACTATTTTTTCCACCATTTTTTAAAAATATCCCAACCTCAAACTTCACAACTATATAAAATAACAAGTGTGACGAGAGTCTTAAAGAAGAGTTTCTTCTCATCCCATAAACTAAAGGACCATTAATTTTGATTTTTCTTACAATATTCTTATTATTTTTGCCATAAAATATATTTCCATGAATTTTATATATAGATATACACTAGAGAGAATGGAAATATGTATTGAAAATTTTAAAGAATCTATATCTAAAAGCTAAAGATCCACTTATTTTAATCCTTCTTATAATATTGTTATTACTTTTATTATAAAACATATTTTCACAAAAACTGTAATTATATACATGTGTTTCCTCTATGGAAGTTACAAGTTCAAATCCAAAGGGGGTAGGGTATGCATACCCCTATAAACTTTAGCAGTCCCTACATTGAGGGGTCCCTTGTCCCACAACAAAAGAGTCTCATACACCAATTTGGCCGTGATCTTAAAAATAAATTATATATATATATATATATATATATATATATATATGAGTGAGTTGAGAAATAAAATATTTTATTTAAAAAAATTAGAATTGTTATAATTAAATAATAAATCTAATTATTTTATTTAAAAATTAATAAATTAATCTAAAATAGATATTGAAAAAAATGCTATTTAATTATTTAATAATATAATCAACTACCATGCCATTGTGATCATTGACTTAACAATGTTGGTGTTTGACATTAAAAAACTTGTGGAAGGAGCGTTGATATTGCAAAATGGAAGGAGCCGTGTCATAGCCTTAGTGAAGAGAGCATGGGGTATTGGGTTTCTTGCAAATATTATTTAGGGTTAAATCACCTTTTGGTCATCTTCCTTGCACATAAGGAAACAAGTTAAGGGAGAGACATCTAGTGAAAACCTACCCTATTAAGGACCATCAACAAGTTATTTAATTTCAGGTTTTCCTTCAATATGAGTGATATGTTTTGCCACTTTCAAATAATAAAAAAATAAATTAAAAAAAGAAAGAAATGAGAAGAAGAAAAATAATAAAGAACAAATTTATGCAATAATAAATTTTGGATAACTACATTTTAAAAAAAAAAGAGAAAATATATAGTAAATGTACTTTTGATCAAGTATTTGTTCATGGTGTAAGCACTTAGAGGTCTGTGAAATAGGTTTAGTGTTAGGTTGACAAGTGGATTTTTTGGTTGTGGGGCCCTACGAAATGGACGATCCATCACAAATAGTGGATTATTTAGAAGATGTGCTAACGAAAGATATGATATTTGCTAATATGGTCGTCAAGCCATATGTAGACCTGTACTACAACTATGTCAGTTTGTGAGGTCATTTCGATGGTTCTAGGGTTGTGCCACATGTGTTGAGTTCGATTCCAGACATATCTATTGTTAGGAAATTATACCTCCATGTTAAACCTAACAGAAGAGAGGAAGATAGATTTAAGCTAGAAAACAAATGACAAAACAAACACACAGTACACAGAGGTTTTACCATGGAAACTCAAAAGAGAAAACCAACATTCCTTGAGCGTCTTGCTCTCATGTTGTCTTATTTATTCAAAATAAAAGGTTACATGTCTAACCTTTGTCTACACCTAAGACACAATCAACATCATACCCTCTTAATTTTCGCAAGAACAACCTTATAGCCAATTCAACTTACATCTACATGACCAATAACCTCTATCACATCGATCTAAAGATTATTGATTCTATAATTAACTTTTACAATATTACAACACGCCTTATTTATAGGCTTTACAGTAGGAAAAACACTAAATAAAGGTGTCCAAAATAGTTGCAGATCCACGTAGATCATTGGATACAAATTTTGTGAATTTCAGGATTATGTTACAATCAACTTCTAGTCGGATTACCAGTCGACCTTCATTCGGTCTTTAGTTGATTTCCACACGACCACCTGTTGACCTCTTGTCAGTTAACCTCTTCAACTTGCTATCTGATCTAGGAGGATCTGAAATGATCAAAAATAAAAGTTCTCCGATGCTCATTAAATATATACCATCATGAAGTACTCGTCACAAGCTTTCTGGTGGTGCAAACGGATCGAAAAACGAATTCTGTATGTAAAAGTTATCGCAATCTGAAGTTTGGGTCAAACAGGTAAAAAGTCAATAGTCAAAGGGTCAAAGTGACATGTGGCATCTTCAACATGTGACACTTGGAAGATTCTGTGCTCAACAAGTGGCAACTCCTGCAACCAACACATGGCATTTCAGATCTTGACATTTGGCAGTTTCTGATGTTGACAAGTGGCAAGGGGCGATTGGTCCACATGGTATGGTTTTGGCCAACCATGGGCTAACACGTGGCCCAATCATAGGGTGCCAAGTGTCAAGGGAATAATTTTATTTTCGGGCTGGGGTTAGTTATTTATCTCACTGATTCCTTATTTGTCATGGGTAAAGAAAACATTGGACTAAGAATGAATAATCAAGCCAAGTTTAAGGCTTTATATGCTTTCCCCATAAAGCATATAAATTAATGAGTTGCAAGTTATGGGTGACTTTTGCTTAACCATTTAGTATTGAAAATTTTAAGAACCCCCCATAAATTTATATGTATAATAAATGGGTGAATCCCCATGACACATGGGAAAGTGTGAAGGCTATTTTATCAATAACATAATATGCATATATAATTTTTTGGCGAATCTTTCACCAAATTATATGATCTTGTAAAATTTGGGCGAATCTTTCACGGAATTATAAAATCTTGTGAAATTGTGGCGAATTTTCACATAATTATAAAACCTTTTAAAAGTCTTAGCGAATCTTTCACATAATTATACATGGTAACAAATTTCCATAACTGTGATCCATGATATATATGTAATTTCCATAATATCCTTCATCAAATTTCAGTTTTGATTCTAAGAAGAGGTCCTATAGACCAGGTAGGTCTCTATGTGTGTGTTGTGTTTATGCTTCCTTTGAGACTCACCTCTCCTTGGATCAAAACTGAAATTTGATCAACTATCTATATATATATATATATAATTAAAAAAAAGAGACATATCCATTCAAGACTTTTTGCAAATTGAAAGGAGCTTATTTAAATTTTGAGAATCTAAAAAAGGTGAAAAAGTAGAGATCAGTTGCAGACCCAACAATAGAAACATCAAGTCCTTATGGGTATTTGGATGGAGCGGCCACAAAATACCCTAATAAATGTGGATCAAGAAGTATACATTACATCTCAGATTCCCATCAAATCAAATTTGAGGGAGTTGAACCAACAACTTTGCAGACTCGAGAGATCAAAGCGGTCTCCATTTTTAGGGCAATAGCTTTAGAAGGAGTTAGAGACATCAATATGTATGGGAACTCAATGCTAGTTGTGGAATGGTTGAGGGGATCCATAGACATTCCATGCTCGATCTTGTGAGTATTCCAAGCAAATCGGGTACAAAACAAAGCACTTGTGTGCTCACCTATACAATGTAGTCAAGAGGACATTTTGGATACTAAATATATATGCCTAGCACTAAAAACATCTATCAAAGGAGTTAGTAGGTTCTCTTATATTTCCTTATGCTTTCCCTCTATGAAATTGACCAGATCCACAATGTTCTAGGCTTGTTTATAGAATTTAGTTGAGAAGCCATCAAGGCTTAGAGCATTGTCAGGATTCATGTCCCACATAACTTTGTTAATCTACTCAAGTGAGACGTTGTTGGGTGCTAAAATTGACCCTTTTTCCTTATCATTTCCATGCCATTTTCATCTCATTCTCTTGTATTAATTCATCCCCATTGTTTACATTTCCTATGAGAACATCAATCCTGGAGTAGGTACAATTCATTATTCATTGTGTTATGTTAAAACTTAATTCATAGTTTACTTGTAACCTAGGATGATGTTTCTTAATTTGGGTAATTACATAGTCATACCTATAAACCACAGAGACATACATATATGAAGATATGTTGGTGCCGAAACATGCATGAAGAAGACTATGCATACTTAAGAATGAATGTAGATATGCTAGTGCTAAAACATCGTGCTGGAGCACTTGGCTGAATCACGCATGAAGAAGACTACGTTGAATTAATAAGAATGAAAGCATATATGATGGTGTTGAAACACCGTGCTAAAACACCTGGCTGAAACACACACAAACAAGACTATGGCACCACCAATTGACTCTCCTCATGGAATATCGATCTAACATATCTAGCTCGCAGAGTTACTCCACCATTTTCATTTGTGGATGTCAGTATCTATTAATGGAAGCTACCGATAACACTGATTGGACAATTCAACATGATCGCTACCTCAGATTTTTCTTTCCTCTAGTAAGTGCCCACATGTACGTCTATGTGGTTTACATGTATGATTGCGTTTGACATGATACTGTGAAATAATGAATGTTTCACGCCCTTCCACATCACCAACAAACGACCAATATTGTCAATTGGGGGGTATCCCATCATCACTGGATAAATTAACCAACCACCTCCATAAAGGTTCAATCAACATGGTTGATTTTTCTCACAAATCACCACCACCTTTCCAAAAATGCCAACAACTATCCTTTCACTGTTCCTGCACGCTCATGCATGCTGAAGCTCTTGGGTATGTGTTTGGAATTTTGAACCTGAAACTCCTTTGCAATACTGTAACAACTAATTACATGCAAGAATTTTCAACATGGGAGGATTTAAAGTTTGTCATGAATCAATAACCATTGACGCCTTACGTCGACTCCCAAAAGTTTACATAATATTTGAAAACGCAGGGTGGGTAGCATATTTTGAGCGGTTGGATGGGTTTGACAATGATATTTCCTTAGAATTCGCCCTGAATTTAACAATAACTCATTCACATCTTAGAGGTTGGGAGATTAGTGTAACAAAGGCAGTTATATCCTCTGTTACGGGGCTTTCCAGGCCTGGAAGAAAATGGTTTGGACGAAAGACAACCATTCCTAATGCAAAGACCAATTTCTTAGAGGAAGGAGAGAAAGTGCAACCTAGAGGACATGGCACAACAATAGAGTCTTTACCTCAACCTTGGGACCAAGTTTTTTTCTTGAAGAAATATATTACATGTGAAGGTAGGTACAAGGTTGTTTACACATATGATTTTGTTCCGTTGTCACACCTTTTCCATGGATCATTGATAAATATGCCTTATTATCTGTTAGAATCTTTGCATAGTATGGCACATTATGTAAGATAATCATGTTTTCCCCAAGGTTTTGTCACACACCATTGTATGATAAAATTAATAGTGCTGAGATCCTTGGAACTACAAAACCAGACATGGGCTCAATTCATTGCTAGGGGAGCAGTAGAAGTTGATGAAAATGATGGCAATGAATCAGAAGAGGAGGCAGGAAGTAGTGATAGGAGTATTTCAGACAGGGAAAGAGAGGAAATAGAGGAAAGAGAGGAAAGAGAAGGAATTAATGAAGAGTTGGGACAAGATAATGTTGTTGGAGAACTAGGACATGACAATGTTGATGTAGAAATGAGGGATATCTCTGGAGTTGTGATTGTAGAATATGTACATATGGAAGATATTGGAGTGCAGATGGAGGAATATCTGCACCAAAACCATGAAAAATCACCTACCATTATAGCATAGGAAAATGAGCAATTGATAGAGGAGAATGAACCATCAGAACATGAAGGAGGGGATACAGAAAAATAACTGAGTGTGGAAGAACCCATGACATAAATTAGAGAAGGATCAAATACATAGATGCCTTCTGGAGATACAGTGAAGGAATTGAGTGTGGAGAGGTCATTGTCACCCGAAAGGGCAGAAACTCCACCAAAATAGATTCAGGAGGTTGAAACAGTGATTCAAAGCAAGAATGTAATTGAGTTGCAGGAAGAATCATCTACTTTGCATGATGTTTCTTCCCATGTTTCCCATGATTGTGAAGTTGAAATTGTCTTAGAAAAACCTCCCCAAGTAGGGCCAAAGTTATTGAGGAAGAGACCATTGCCAGCATTTCCATCAACTTTCCCAAGTACAAGGAGAAGAACCAGGGTTGTTGTCGTAGCAGAAGTAGTTAAACTGAAAATGGCAGAAATCGAGATTCTTGTGTTGTGTCCTCTTTCACCCACTATTACACAAGAAACAATGGGTAATGAACAACAATGGGAAGTTATCGTTGTAACACAAGAACCAGTTGACAACTCGAGTCCAATTCAAAGAGATACTGGAACACAAGAACCTACTGTTGAAAGAGGTAAAATTTAAATTCATGCCTTTTTCTTTGAGAATGATCAATTGCAAAGATAAGTTTAGAGGCTTACGGGGGAATTGGAAATGATAAAATAAGAAAATGGATCTCAAAGGCCTCCACCTCATGATCTGTATTTATTAGTGCAAGCAACCCATCTTTTAGGAGGACAAAATGTGCCATTAGAGGAGGTTGAAACACATGAAACATTTAAGGAATATTTGTGTCTTGAGTGTGGGGATATTGATAGATTAGTTGGGTGTGAGGTGACCCTTCTTGAGCCCTCATCTTTGGGACTAATCAGAAGACAAAAAGAGTTGATTGAGGTAGCACAAAGAAAGAAAGCCGCTACCACACAAGATCCAGTGGCTAAGGAAGAAGAAAAGAATACTACTGAAACACCTAAGCATGCCACTGTAACACAAGAACCAATGGTGCCTGATTTAAATACGCAATCTAATAAGGATATACAAGAAGTTGTCACTGTAACACAAGAACCAATGGTACCTGATTTAAATATGCAGTCTAATAAGGATATACAAGAAGCTTCCACTGTAACACAAGAACCAGTGATGGCTAAGACTGTTGAACTAGCCCATCCTGAGAGTACCACGGTAACACAAGAACCAACGATACCTAATTTAAATCAACAATCTGATGAGGCCATAGAAGAATCCATTGTCACACAAGAACCAATGGCTAAGGAAGAGGAATTACCATAGCCAGATAAAATCACTTTTACACAAGCTCAAATTCCTCTGGAAATCAGTGATGGGGATGAACAAGAAGTTGACCATCAAGACACAGAAGATAATACTATCTTTTTGCTAGCAGAGGTTGATAAATGGAAGCAACACGTTTCCATGTTTGGAGAAGGAATGATTCCTCTGCCAACCTACATAAAGGCAATACAATATCTCATGGAGAAATACGTTGAATTTTTTACGTCTCAGAAATTTAAATGGGAAGAAATGAAGAAGGAATTGGGAGAGTTGAATAAGTTGCAAGCTAAGTGCCAGATTATGTAATAGGATAAAAATCAAATGTATTTGTTAGTAGAAGAGTTGTTGAGATGTATAAGCCCTTCTCCCTCATACCCAGTCTTCCTTCATGAACAATTAACTCCTTTTAAGATTAAAGCTATTAAGGAAGGAAGGCCTTATAAAATTATTAGTGCCTCTGAGTTTTTAGAAACTTTCTCCTAGAGTGATTTCTCAAATCAACATTTCTTATGTGAGCTTTATTTGCATGAACATGCCTTCCCGTTGGATATAAAATTTAATCATGTTCCCTATGTAGGAGATGTGCAACTGAGAACCTTCACTTCTTTTGTGAATAATCGGGAAAAATGGTGGAATGTATTCCACACAATCTAGAAGAATGAAGCAGAAGCAACATTATGGATTAGGGGTGAACCTCGCACTCCTGTTACTGTTTTTAATATACATCGGGATATACTCTCTTCATCTTAAGGGACTAGAAAAGTGACAGAGCTTCAAAGGTTTATCATAGATTCTTGTGTTAAAAAAATTAATGATCATGAACTGTTTGCACTAGAAGGTAGCAGATTTAGATGGGAAGCATCATCTCTGGCCTTGAGGACCAAGGATCCCTACAATCATAATAATTTTACCTATGCTATGTCCTGTGTTCCTAGCTATATTGAGTGCATTCAGACTTGTGGTCCATAGTGGTTGGGGCTAAAATTTCATTTCCCTCTTATTTGGCTGCCAATAGAGAAGTATCAACATAAGTACATATTGACTAAGAAGACTGAAAGGGAATGTTGGGCAAAAGTGATTTCTTCTAGGGGATACATTAATTTATAAGATAATGTTGCATCATCCTACAATGTTTCTAATTTGCATTGGAAAATGTCATGCCCAGACTCAAACTCAGATTCTGAGTGAGTGAAGCTGCATGGGGTCATGCAATGGTGCAGTTGGGGGGAGATGTTGGGTGCTAAAATTTCCCCTTTTTCCTTATCATTTCCATGCCATTTTCATCTTATTCTCTTGTATTAATTCATCCCTCGACCCTATTGTTTACATTTCCTATGAGAAAATCAATCTTGGAGCAGGTACAATTCATTATTCATTGTGTTATGTTAATTCATAGTTTACTTGTAAACTAGGATGATGTTTCCTAATTTGGGTAATTACTGATGAATTAATAAGAATGAATGCATATATGTTGGTGTTGAAACACCTGAATGAAACACATACGAAGAATATTATGGCACCACCGATTGAATCTCCTTGTGGATCTAACATATCCAATTGGTAGAGGGGATCTTCTGGAATTAACACAACTTATCTAGGGAATCGTGCAACTTGCCACATCATTGGATAACAATTGGAGCTTTGATTTCTAAGTTTCTATTTTTTGTTACTGTAATCTTAACAGTCTTTGTTTTAAGAATTTATGAACAACTTGAGAATCAAAATATTCTCAAGACTGTTCGAACTACTGGTAGTTTCATTCTATTCTGAGAACATGACATGGTTTAAAAGATGTATAGAGCATTTACGCTATGGATCTAGTCCTTGTTTTTCCATTGAGCACTGGAGAATTAACATTGTATCTGGAAATTTAATCTCTTGATAATAAGTGGTAATGTTTAGTTGGATTTTTGTTAGTGATTTATTCTTTTTAGTTTTTTTACATGCAACTCTGTTTGGAGGCAAGGGCCCACCTCCACATAGAGCTCGCCTCAATTGATTGTTAGTTTTCTCTTCATGTGCATTCCACATGATAAATTAAAAACTTAACCTTTGTCTATAGTCTCTATGACTAATGTTTCTGAAGCAATAATTATTTCTGGATTGATGTTGCTGAATAGATTGCAATTGTTGTTGTAACGATTTGTTATCTTGAAAGTGTAATATTTCTTGAATGGTTTAGTTAGTCCTTGATGATTAGTATTGTTGTTACATCTCAATCATCTCACTAAATGATATCATAGATTAATTTTTCTATTGTTTATTATTGAGCCAAATCTAGATGGAGGTGTGATAGTGGATTTCTGATTTAATGAAGCTACAATTTCTTTGAAGTGCGAATTTTATTTCCGCAATCATAGAGTAGATATTTTGAGAGGATTTAACTTGCAAAAATAATATGGATCTTTTAATTTATTTCGTCTGAGTGGTTTCTTTTATGCAAGGAGTGGTTTAGAGGTGAATGATTAATTCAATAGTTAGATTTAGAATTGTTCATTGAGAAGGAAATCTATAACAATCTCAACAATTATCATAGTTTGGGTAGGTATTGATTAGCTTGGGTGATTGCATATGAATTAGTGTTAGAAGACACAATGTTTATGCATAGACTATGTGTTGAAGGAAAATCTCCCTACGGACAGGTAGATCTCCTCAAAGAGCTAGACTCTTAACTCTAAGACATAAAGTGCTTATCATGGTCACTAACTTCCTTTTAGATCTAGATGGACTAGTGTGTGAGAAGGAAGGAGAAAAGAAGTACCTTTTACCGGTGTTTGTCCCTGCACGCTCTGAGTTGAGCTCCAATCTTTCGCTCCTCGATAAGCCCTGTAGACAAAAAAAGTATGACCACTTCCTACTCTATCAAGATTAGTCCGAAATAGGTCTATCTACTAAAGAGACAAATTCATGTGAGATTGAACACGAATTAGAAAGAAACATGCCAAGCAAATTATATTAATGAGGACAAACCATTGCTTACAGCCATAGATGAGTTGCATCAGTTTCATCAAGTCCTCTTTGTCTACCCCTTGCTCAAAAGATCCATGATCTGAATGATGATATCTTCACCGATTGCTCCCTATGAGATCATAGGTCTCTTGCTTCCAAAATATCTCTGTTCCAGCACCACTTATAAGATCATAAGTTTGGCGTGATTCTCCTTTTCCAGTCCCCTTTCACCATTAGAAAGATTGCTTATATATCCTTGGAGAGGCTTTAACCACTTGAGATATCCTTGGGGAAGTTGAGGATTTGCATCCTTCAATTGAGGATCTGCCCTAAGATCATGGCTGGACTAGGGATTCGAATCCAACTACCTTCCAAGAATGAAAGGATCCTTCCCCCATTCATCTCAACAACTTAACTACTGCCCAGAATAGGTAGCGCTCCCTCAAAAGGGACATCAGAGCATTGTAGCGCTCCCTAGTAGGCTTTAGGGGGGCACCAACACTCCTAAAGACACCAGCGCTCCCTCAAAAGGGCCAAAGGAGCTTTATAACACTCCCAGACAGTGTAAGGGGGAGCAACAACGCTCCCAGAAGAGGTATAGGGGAGCGCTCTCCTCCAAAACTTAGTTTTTTGAGTGTTTTCAGATGGCAAAAGGTTCATGAGACCAGTTAACCTTTCTTCCTCTTCCAAATCAAGTGTTTGACATGTGCCAAGTGTCCTCCTGATGTCATTTATAGGCACGACATAGGCATCATGGTAGTATGCTTCCCTGACACTTGAGACACTTGTGAGCAAAATGCGACACTTGTGACCTTTGTAATGACGACACTTGCGACACTATCAAAGTGAATATTTTTTATGTGTAACAGATTTCCCCCCAAAGTATGAAGTTAGAAGATGAGAAATGATAACTGAAATGCTTTGTAGACTTTCAAGCAAGGGTATAGACGCAGAGAACCTGACAAAAGCTGCACACAAACATCCAACAAATATTATGACATGTTTCAAACCCAAGGCAGGCATACCTATGCTTGGGTGATCAAGACTTGCGAGATATGGCCACCATAAAATACACTGTGGATCCATAATTGTATTGATAAAAAGGTATAGCCACTGAAAATACACTGTGGATCTATACTCTTATGACATGAACTGTTCGTAGCCATGAAGAATACACAGTGGATCTACGAGATGACAAGACATAGCCACGACCAATGCAAAGTGGATCTATGTAACAATATATGTGTCATTGTTCGAGAGAAACTCCATCACAACCTGGGCAAAGTACATATCAAAGTTATCACTCAACCCAGGGTCTTCTTACCGATCCCAATGTAGTACGAATCTAACCATGTGAATAGATGTCCTGATGTCGAACATGGAAAAAACCACTTGATTACCTGTCAATGATGTAAACCGTTAATAAGCGCGAGGGAGATCACCATTAATGTCAATGATTCCCAAGGTACACTAGTACATTCCAACGAATGTGAATGGATGAGCTGGAGTCGAACATCCGTGGAATCATCCGATCAGAGGTTAATGATGTAAACCTGTTGTCGGATGTGAGGAGGCCTGCCATTGAGGCATGCAGGTCCCAAAGTACTAATTGGTTTCTAAGTCTAATTCCTGTATAATGTGTTGAAGTTGACATGAATAGACTCGTCGAGGGAGGGCCTTGATGTATCCCTCATCAACGACATGAAACAGACATAGAGATGTAATTGGTAGATCAAATGAACATGGACTGACACGGGTATTGAGACAAGATATTTGTGATGGTTGACTCTCGAGGCGGATACTTCCCTTGAACACCGAGGCACGACAACAGAAACATGACATGGACCAAAACTTGATGATGTAGTGGATGCTGTGACTTTCTTCAAGTGACCCAAAGGAGTGAAAGAAACTCAAAGGATTGGCTCAGTGCAGAGGTTCAGCGGATTAAGATGTGCGTAAAGACAAAGTGTCGTGTTCAAGGGAGACTCTAAGAGTTATTTGGTAATGTTCTCAAAAAGACTGCTTGGCTTGCTTCTTTCAATTTCCCCCCCATCCAGATAGACGAGTACCTCTTTTTAATTTAACTAACTCGAGGAGGATAACAGATGCTCGATAAAACTCACCTTCGGTAAGTTCTGCTTCCTTTGTTTAACGAACTGGAAGAAGTAAGGGTTCGATCCCATATGGGCCTATCGATGTTTTGTATAGTGAGTCCAAAGACAGAAAACTCAAAGGTTTTTCATGATTATAGAGTCTGGGAAAACACTTAAAAGAGAACTCTCTCAGTTCCTTTTTCGTAAAGTAGTCTGACAAGACCGAAAAAGAGATAAACTATCGCTCAACATACGTTTTCTTCAAATACTTTAACGAGTGTGAAGATAACAAGGTGCTCGACAATCTTTTCATCTTTAGAGAATCTGAAAAGAACTTAAAATTGACTCCAGTGTTGTCCTTTTTTGTAATGTTAGTCTCACGAGGCCGAAAAAGAGATAAATTATCACTTGAAAGATGCCCTTTCAAACCGTTTAACGATTCAGAAAGGAAGCAAGATCACTCGGCAATATTTTCATGTTTAGAGAGTCTGAAAAGAGCTTAAAGGAGACTCCAGGGGGTTCCTTTTTTGTGTATCCATACAGGTCCGAAAAAGAGATAAAATTCTACCCGGATGCATTCTCATGTATTTACGAGAACGAGAAAGAACAAAGACTAAGCTCGATATGCTCCCATCTTGAAAACTAGTGGCTTAACTCCAGAAAGATCATCAAAGGCTGTAGACATGCCCTCCAAGATTCGATTCATTCACCAGCTCTGAGGTCGTCACCATTTCGCTAGTAAATGAGAGAAAGGAAAAGGGTGGATGAAAAGAAGGTTCAAGAGAGGTGACTGTTTCATTTTTTAACGAGCTTGACACAGGAAAAAAACTATGCTCAGAGCCTCTGTTTCATTTTTTAACGAGCTTGCCATAGAGAAGAGAAACTATGCTCATGGTTTCTTCTTGATCATGGCTTCCAAGAGGATAACGCTTTGGAAGGATACCATGTCAAGGGAAAAGACTCAGTCATGGCTTCCAAGAGATCTTCACTGGATGGAAGATAATCACTCGAGAAGGAACACATGTCGAAATTCGTGACAGGGGTAAGGAGATCGGGCTCCAATAACCCTACCGAAGAGATCACCATGTCAACTACCAGATCCAAATCATCGGAAGTTGAGGTCATGGGAGACAACACTACATAATTGACATGCGGCGGGGCGATACTGTCTGCATATAGGAACCACTTAGGGAGGTAACCCAATCGGGGCCAATGAATGAAAGTTGATCAATAGTCACAATTCTTCCATCATGATGAAAATATATCACATGGAAAAGGGTGGATACAAGAGCTTTCATAGCATAGAGATAATCCCGCCCAAGGAGTAAAGCAAAATCCAAGGGGTCTTGGACTACCATGACATCGATAAAGACAGTTTTCCCTCCCAAAGTTATAGGAAATTGAGGAAGGATCCCTAAAGGTTGACTAGTTCTTCTATTAAAAGCTAACAGATTCTGTGTAACCGGTGCAAGCTATGGACAACCCAAAGCGTACCAAGCAACAGAAGACAAAATACTAACGGACGCACCTTCATCTATCAGCGTTTGAGGAACGTCCCGACCACGAACTTGTACTGTAATCTGGAAAGGAATGTGGGAGGGAAGACGAGGTCTAGTTAGCACACCCCAATCAAAAAGTATGGCCTCATTACTTGGAGGGGGTTTTGCAGGAGAAGGATGAATGCCCCTCGATACGGTAGAGTCTGTATTAACGAGAAAAACATGGGTAGTATTGGGTTTAATCTAGAAGGAGAGTAGGATCGACCGATGATTGGATCAGATCAACCAATGGTGGACTTGGATAGACCACTTTGGCACTCTTCAGAGGAAGAGTGGGGTTGACCAAGGAAGAGACTGGATCAGTCACTTTAGCATTCCTTAATGGAGGAATAGGATCAATCGATAGTGAAACCGGATCGACCGCTTTGGTGTCACCCTCTAACGAGAGAGTGGGATCGACAGAGGATGAAAATGGATCGACCACTTGGGTGTCACTCTTTTGATGGAGAGCGGGGCTGATCGATGATGGAACTGGATCAACTACTTGGTTTTGTGGTTCAATCGAGGAGGAAACTAGATTGACCACCTGATCAACTGGACTGACCAAAGATGGAACCGGATTGACCAGTCCATCAACCAACGATGGGTCGGAGGAAAGCTTACGATAACCTTTTGGAAGTTGAAGTTTTTCCAAAAGAGAAGAAGCCTCGTCCATGCGAGGACAAAGGTGAGAGTAATGATTACCTTTACATAACATGCAAGGGAACTTGACAGTTTTCTTCTTCTTACCAACCTAAACATCACTAGTTGATGGGGTATCATCGACATGACCAACAGAGGCCGTTGATGTGGAGGACCACATTTCTAAGACCTGGGTAAGACCAGGGAAATCCATCAGAAAGTGGTCACCCTTACAAAGTCTGCAAGGGAATTTGGGTTTTGGATTCTTCATTTCAATCTTGTTGACCTCATCAACACTCCCAGTACTATTAACAGTAACTGGTTTCTTAGAGCCAACATCTGATGTTGTTGGGGCCTTTGTCCTTTTCGGGTTCTTCTTCTTCTTCTCTTTTCGTTTATTCTTCTTCTGATCAACTTGGCTACTTTATTTAGAGCTTTCACTAGGCGAAGAAGGAGAAATGGAAGGAGACTTGATGGACGAAGAAGGTGAAAATTTGACATGAGGTTGATGTGTGGGTGGTGTATTGACATCCAAAGTATTAGGTGCAACTGAAACATTGGGAGGATTTGGGATCACCGGAGTGGGGAACAACAAAACTGGTAATCCAATAGTGAGTCCTGGAAGACTCAGTGTGGCAACATGTGGAGGACCAAAGTTTCCAAACGAAGGAAAGGTATAAGGTTCCCCAGGAGAAGGGGTTCCTCCATTGGTACTCCCAGGGTTCGATGCCATTAACACTGACTCGACCTAAGGTCCACTAAGTAAAACAAACAACACACGCTATGAATCTGAGAAGCAATCAATCAAACAAAACGTTCCCACGATGAAACCACTAGTTGGTGATGAAATCCAACGTCGCGAGATCAAAATAGGAAGGAGCGGGGATAGAGCAGGTGGATCAGTAACGTTGGCGACCTGCTTAATGAACTTACGCCTTGGTGCAAGCTTCCACGGAGTAATTGTGGATTTACCCTCCAAGGAGCCCGAGTGAGTTTGACCAACATCTGTTCCAAGTACATTGAGACTTCCCTTCACCGTCACCTTGTGTAAGACCCTAAAGATTATGGCTACTAAGGTCACCAACTCGTAGTCAACCCCTGGGCGGGTACAGTCGATAGTCCAATCGGAATGTATGGGCAGGATAACAAGTCTGAAATCAACTTGAAAGTCTCCCACACATAATCGTGGGTATAAGTTCCAGTGACCCCCAATATACGATCCGACCACTACAAACAGTTGGGCCACGGAGGGATAATCTCTGTAACTCACCCGAATGCGACCTCGTGCGTAACCCTTGTGTGAGAGGGGGATCCCAGCAAGCCAATACGATAATTGGATTTGACTCTCCCTACCGCAAGATACTAAGTTTGTTTGATAGCTTTGGAAAGTTATCATTTAAACCTATTCCAAAGCCCTACACCTTAAACTAATGTAGGTTTGCTAACAAAGATGTAAAAAGTCTGATAAATTTTAGTTAAGCGTTGATTTTAATGGATGTTGTTTACTCAGAGGGTGTACGAAAGTGAAACTGATGGAATGATGACTTGATTCCCAAAAATATGCATGAAATATGATAAGCAATCGTTTCTTTTCAATGAATACCTATTTAAGGGAAAGAGTAAGAGTCATTTTCACTATCAAACACTTGATAAGGAATGCCCTCAATCAATTTTGTTCTCAATCAAATCCAATATAATGCTACAACATTTCAGAAATGAAAACTAATATGAAAATTAATCATTAAGATGCACTTTTGTCGTTTGTATGCGAATGATAATCAATTCAATGCAAAATTTCTCCTGCCAACTACCCTTTCAGATCAAGGAGCTTCAGACAAGAATATGCAGATTTCACACAAACAACACACCCTTTTTTTTTTGCGATCAAACAAGAGAAAGAAAATAAAAAATGAAAAAGGAAGGAAAAAGAGATTGGATCAGATGACCTCAAAGAACCAAATGAGAAGAGTTACAGACTTCAAATGTCCTTCACTAGAGTTCCCTCTCAGTAGGATAGGAGAGAAGAAAGCAACAGATCGATTTCAAGCTCTCAACAACAAAAACTCAAAAATAAGGGAGAAGGGCATAAAATCTGAACAATAAGGTGTTTGTTCCTCCGAAGGAAGGATGTCAAAGTTGAATGGGAAGAAGCATTGATTCACAGAGAGGCTCAACAAGTGAAAACACAGAGGTTAGACCCTGAAAAAGAAATTCTGGAGAGGTTTTTGGCCAACAGAGGGATGACGCTCTGGTGTAAAGGGAACCAAGCATTATAGCGCTCTGTGTAAGACAGTCAGGGAGCGCTGGCGCTCTGTTAACACAGTCACAGGGGTGCTAAGCTTGAAAATCTCATAAAAATGTCTAAAAGTCCAAAATTTCAGTCTAGTCTTGGCAATCAAGCTGATTGTGATGGGGTAGGGAGTCAATCATCTCATGACATCAATCAAAAAGGGGTGAACCAGGTCTGAAAACAATCAAGGGGCAAGACAAGGTCTATGAGGAGAAATCAAAACCAAACAGTTTCAATTCGAGACTCCCCAGTGGAGTCGCTAGTTTCTGTTGAAGAAAAATCTCCCTGCGAACAGGTAGATCTCCTCAAAGAGATAGACTCTTAACTCTAAGACAGAAAGTGCTTATCATGGTCACCGACTTCCTTTTATATCTAGATGGACTAGTGCTTGAGAAGGAAGGAGAAAATAAGTACCTTTTATCGGTGTTTGTCCCTGCACGCTCCGAGTTGAGCTCCAATCTTTCACTCCTCGATAAGTCCTGTAGACAAACAAAGTACAACCACTTCCTACTCTATCAATATTAGTCCAAAATAGGTCTATCTACTAAAGAGACAAATTCATGTGAGATTGAACACGAATTAGAAAGAAACAGGCCAACCAAATTATATTAATGAGGACAAACCATTGCTTACAACCATCGATGAGTTGCAGCATTTTCGTCAAGTCCTCCTTGTCTACCCCTTGCTCAAAAGATCCACGATCTGAATGATGATAGCTTCACCGATTGCTCCATATGAGATCATAGGTCCCTTGCTTCCAAAATATCTCTGTTCCAACACCACTTATAAGATCATAAGTTTGGTGTGATTCTCCTTTTCCAGTGCCCTTTCACCATTAGAAAGCTTGCTTATATAGCCTTGGAGAGGCTTTAACCACTTGAGATATCCTTGGGGAAGTTGAGGATTTTCCTCCTTCAGTTGAGGATCTGCCCTAAGATCATGGCTGGACTAGGGATTCAAATCCAACTGCCTTCCAAGAATGAAAGGATCCTTCCCCCATTCATCTCAACAACTTAACTACTACCCAGAATAGGTAGCGCTCCTTCAAAAGGGCCATCAAAGTGTTGTAGCACTCCCTAGTAGGCTTTAGGGGGGCACCAACACTCCTAAATACACCAACGCTCCCTCAAAAGGGCCAAAGGAGATTTATAACACTCCGAGACAGTGTAAGGGGGAGCGCCAACGCTCCCAGAAGAGGTATAGGGGAGCGCTCTCCTCCAAAACTTAGTTTTTTGAGTGTTTTCAGATGGAAAAAGGTTCATGAGACCAGTTAACCTTTCCTCCTCTTCCAAATCAAGTGTTTGACATGTGCCAA
>ML814306.1:57252-90806 GCA_009831015.1 Picea engelmannii | reverse complement strand
CCCAATAAATCACCATTTGTTGAGAACTCAACACATCCTAAAATCCTTATCAATTTCTTTCTCACTTTTTGGGTACCACTTGCTTTCTTCATTTGTCTGACTTGATTTCATTTTGGGAAATGGTTTATCGTTGCTTGTTTTCATGTCCCTTACCACTTAGTCTAGTTTGTTTGAATTTGTGAAACCTCATGTCTAAAGGACCTTAACACCTGAATTAAGAATCGATAGCTAAACATTGCACCCAGCGTTCTCATATTTGGTGTCTGAAAGAATTCAAGTGATTAAAAGAACCACACAAAAACAACAGTCATTGAGAACCAATCCTCATTGGCATCGACAAAAGGTGGGTTTGGTTTATATAAGTTGTTCGCATAGGTTTGAGACATAGCCGATAAAGGTTTGGGAATGAGCCCTCAACTTTCAAATTCATTTCTGACTTCTTCGCATGGTGGAGGAGGAATTTAGTAGTTATTGAGGATTTCCCCTATGCTAGGATAGATTTCAAAGGCAGTTTTGACCTGGTACTTCCCGACGGAATCCAATGAGGTGCATCAAGTATGAAACATAACCTTGCAACATACTATTTTTTTGTTTTTATTTTATATGTTTTTTGTTGTACAACGAGGAATATAAACTAATTTTTTTTATCATGCAGATAGGGGTGCATCACATATGGCTAAGATGTCAAAATTGGGGTTTTTCGAAGATGCACAGGCAACATTCAAGCATGATGTCACAGTGGGAGGGCTCCTATAGGTAGAGAGGAACTTCAGGGGTTTGATGATGGGTGTCCCACCCCTAAGGAGGCAATATGTACCTCTACACTTGCAATGACATACAGTTGGGGTCTCCGAGAGACTCAATCATTTGCTACATTAGGTGACATGAGCAGTAGTGTGCTATTTAGAGCACAATGTGATACATGAGGATGATTAGAGTCTATTGAGCACTCAACACACCCTAAAATCCTTATCATTTTTTTTGTCACTTTTTGGATACCACTTGTTTTCTTCATTTGTTTGACTCGATTTCCTTTTGGGAAATGGTTTATCGTTGCCTATTTTCATGTCCCTTGACACCTAGTATGGTTTGTTTGAACTTGTGAAACCTCATGTCTCAAGGACCTTAACACACGAATTAAGAATCGACAGCTAAACATTGCACCTAACGTGCTCGAATTCGACATCGAAAAGAATTCAAGTGAGTAAAGGAACCAAAAAAAAACAATAGTTGTCAAGCATCAATCCTCTTCAATGTCAGCAGAAGCAGGTTTTGTTTTATATAAGTTGTTCGCATATAGGTTCGAGACATAGCCGATCCCCTTCAACATCGATGAAATATGAGAAACATAGACATTAAAAAAATACATAAATAAATCGTCGATAGCCGATGCCTGATGCGCCTTATCGAGATTTGATGAAATCCAGAAATATCACAAAAATAATTTCGATCGTGATAGAGTTCTCTCCAATCGTCGATCCCCGATATGTTTTCAACATTGGGACTTTTTTCTACAAAGCCAACCTGAGAACACTTGATTGGGTTTATCGTCAATCATCGATTTGTGATTTAGAAACATATGGCTTAAAGAAATACCAGACTCTAACTGACATGAGAGAATGAAGCCACTAGTATCAAATGCCACACACATTTAACCCGTAAGAGGATCATATGGTCTAGTTTTATCCTGACTCATTTTTGGTCCCCTAGGTCCTAGTCACGCCTCCTAGTCAACTTTTCCATGTCATCTTTGTATGGCAAGATCGATCGGTGTCAGAGATTTTGCAGGAGGATATCAAAAAAAAAAAATCATAGCACAATCTCGACCCCCTGATCCACCAACTGAAAGAGAGGCCTGATGGCACGTTTGTAGTGTTAGATACAATCGAATTTTGGAAATTTAGGGAAATAATTAATGCCTGATTCCACATTAGTTTCTACCTCTTGCGCCAATTAAAACAACATTTTTAAATCTTCGATAGATAGCATTACCACCAGCGCCTCCGCCGTCAACCCATGATGAATTCAATTTTAAACACCTCTGAAGATCCGACAACATATTTGTTGAAATTTCACTCATAATCTGAATTGAATGGTTGAAGAGACATGGTGAGATCTTCCTTGTTTAAATATCTATAATCGTTGTGAACAAATTCATTCTTCACATAATTGAATTCCAGAGCGTCTGAAGGAGTAGAGAGAGAAACTCGATAATGTACTAACCCTCTTGATTATCAAAAACTAGGTTTAGAAAGCTTCAGAGGTATGTATCCAAGCATGTCAATTTGTTGGTTATAACTTATATATCTTCATCTGGTTTCTTACACAGTCTCTAAACTATGCTCTAGTTGTAGAAAGAATGTCACTGAGAAATCCAACCACCATATGCTCGCGAATAGCACCAAAGCTAAAAGAAATAGATATAGGTGAAGTTTCTTCTCCAGGGACTACGATGCAATTGGAGTACGCCCCTAGGGTGGAGCCTGTTGTCAAAACAACAACAAAGTAATATTTCATTCAACCTCTGGCCTTTGGCGACACGGAGGAAAGCACTAGAACCAAGGTAGTGCTCCCATAATGGGGGGATCTCTTTCACAGGATTATCCAAGAATAATACCCAGAGTATATCCCACAAAATGACATGAACGTAAGGATGCTCGATGACCAGGTGTTCCTGAATATCTGATGGTCGTATTTACACATGGTGGTGAGCAGAACTCCCATTTTCCAATGAATAGAGGTCCTGAAATGGCTCATCAACCACACTGATGGGAAGAAATTATTGATTAACGATGAGAATGGAGTATGTGTTGGAGTTTTCCTCTCGACGGAGGTCCATAATCACTACAAGATCAGGGACACAGAGGAGCGGCTCAACACAGACTTCATGGTGAAGTTATATGAATTCCATGACACTAGTCGGTTGATGGCTTCATGGTGGAGATAATACAATAATTTCACTAATCGGAGCAATGGATGGTACAGAACAATCAAACTTAGGGAGCCATACATCTATTTGATGGCTCTCATCTACCAACTATATGGAGAAAAGTATTTCTCCAAGTTTTCGGAAGCATGGATGCCTTTGTCATACAAAGTGGTGATCTCTGGGAGAAGCTTCAACTGGGGAGAGATAATCTCAAAATAGTTGAGCACATGTATATAGCAGGCTTAGTTGTCAAAGGAAGGAAAGGCAACATATTTCTACATGGCGTGAGGAATGTCTTCACCAGCATGAATATAAGATGGAATGTTGTAGAACTCTCAGTCCACATCTACTCCAACATGCAATGGGAAAAAAGGTACAAGAAATATTACGCCCTCATTTGCGATGAATTCATCACCCGCATTTATTTTATTATTTTTAAGAAGGAATTCCCAAGGCTATCAATGGCATCCTAGAAAATGATAGCCAAGGTAGGCCATTGGTACTTGGATGAGTGCTCAACCTACATCAGGGTGTTTGGGGCCACCAAAGAACCACATATCCTACCATCTCTTGTCCCAGAATGGCTGGTCATGGGAGAAATCTGTTATCATACCATCCTCCAGGGCTACAACACCACACTGGTCAAAGACATGAAACGGGCTTTCATACCCTATGGTTTCCATGTGGGGTTCTATCTGTTAAATGATACCTCTCAATCCAAACAGGAAGGGTTGAGCCAAATCGAATTCAGGTTCCCAACAAGTCAATTCCACAAGCACGATCCAAAAGGCCTAGTCCTCCAACATGCTTCATAGGTGTCATCCTATTGGCCATGCGCCAATGATACATTTGAGGAAGAAATATTCACAGAGTGTGCCCAAGATTGTGATGAGGTGTTGCAGAGGATAGCCAACCCAAACATGACCATGTTAAGGCCATGAGCATGGATGAACAAGTGTAAACAATAGAGAAGTCAGCTCAAGAGGCCCTCAGATCCAGGGAATAAATCAGAGTGGTAGAGAGAACAGAGGCGCAGAGAAGAGGATTGTTTCTTACACCAGAGGCACAGACAAGGGGATTTCTCTTGATGTCAGAGGTATAGAGAGTCATTTATCAGTTTCAAAATGACCCGGATATCATAGAGATGACGAGGGTTCTCGCTGAGAACCCAATCTCAAGCAGAGGAGAGTTAAGTGGCCTAGAGCCAATACAACTTAAAGGAATCACCAGGCTAGAAAATCCTGAAAGTCCAACACCACAGATCAGATCACCTGATGGAATTTCAACTCAGCCTGAGATATCAAAGACACCAGGTAGGTCTAGTGCACCAAATCACTTGCATGACTTAATGACTATCTATGATGATGAGGAGATTTTGGAAGTTTCCCTCGTGAMTCCGATGYAGAGTACAGAGGAAAAGGAACCCGAGAAAGAATCTTCCCCAATTCCCAATRCTCCAATTCAAATCCTTCCATAGASAGACAAGGAGGTCCAAATTTTTGTAGACACTTAGCTACTCGATACATCAAGAAATCCAATGGACAGATCAAGGGATGAGCTAGGATCAGATAGATAAGAAGGATAAATTCCACAACAAGAAACCGACATCTCAACARACGGTCAAAAATTAAGTACCGAACCTATGCCTGATTCCTCAGTTTTGACCAGTACTTTACCACCTGATGAGAAACAACCATAGGCTGAGCCACCGAGACATACATAAGAGGTTCAGGAACCCAGTATTGAATAGATATACACCRTCGGGAGCCTAGGAAACACTCTTACCTGGGGAGAGAAAAAAATCCCCAAACCTATGGATGAGGTCATCAATATAGAAGCCATTGCCTACGACTAAAAGAGGAAATCCATCATAAAGAGAACCACCAAGAAAAGGAGGCTTACTTTGGATAGTTCCATCCTCATCACCACATAGGAGAAATTTATCAATACAGAGCATGCCAAGACGTATGAACTTATCAACGCAGGAATGGAAATCATAGATGCCACCCTAGATAGAGAAAGGAAAGACAAAGAGGATTTGGTTGTTGCGCTAAAGGATTTGGAGCATCTACGCCATTTGGGGAAATACTATTATGACTCCACACGGGACACAGTATTTTTGAGAAGCGAATTCTAGGATGGCTAAAAAAAATTGTTAAGTGAGCGAAACCCTTTCACTGCAGGGATAGTTTATGTTCAATAATACACCCTTATGGCACTAGCAACGTGTAAAGACATAGAAATATGGTCTAAGAAGGACCACCAAGAGGTGTAAAGAATTGATTACATCAGCGCATTTCAAAAGGGTCGAAACTTTGAAGAGCATGACATTCAGGGTACTAAGGGACAACAACATCGACCGTATAATGAAATCGGTCGAATATTAAGTGAAGATGGCCCAAGAACCTCATCAGAAGAACCAAGAGAGATGGACAGATTGCGAAAAGACTTGGACCAAGATCAATCCAACGACGAGAGACATCGGTCTCCCAGAATTCGGTGTACCTGAGGACTTTTTCGACTTGCATGACATAGGCAAACTACATGAAGAACAAGGCTCGTCATGGACTGCAGAAATAACAAAGGTGGAAAACATGGCGCCAGGTCAAGTGCATCAATTCATGGAGAACCCGATCAAGGCTTGGACATTGTTACACCATTTAAATGTTAAATTAGTCAAGTATTGAACATGAGAAGTGGATATAAAGGAGATCCTTTCGGCCCCGATGGACCAACATAGATTCTCATAGGCCAACACATGTGAGGAAATGATGTAGGAGCATCGCTCCAACCCAGCAACGCGCTAGTTAGACAACACATTCAACACGCATTCAAGGAAGGGAGAGGCTCCAACCCTCTCATTTCAAATTTTAAATTGTAATTAAATGTTTGTAAGGATGGAAGTGCCATGTCGATGCCTTTGTGAAAATAGTAGATAGAGTCTCCTTTAATGGCTAACAGGATGATACGATATATATCCAATTCGGACTAGACAACCATTGAATGTAATTCAATGTAAATTAATGAGAGTAGGTATCTTGGAGGGAGGATCTCGAGGAGACCCTCTTTTGTAAAAAGATCTTTGTATCTAGATTCATTAAAAGGCTAGATGATATTAGAAGAGAAGAGAAGAAAGAGAGAGACAAGACTCTGTTGCAGTCTGAGCTCAACCATATTGTAATCAAACATTCATATTAATACAAAGATAATTTTTTCTTGCATGAGATTCTTCATGTGTTTATGTGCTTATGAATGAATGACATGTGTGTGTTATTTTGTGGTGTATATGTATGTTAGATTCTATATGTAGGTGATAGATAGACTTCTCTATCTGTCTGAGATTTCTTTGATTTCATTACGGGTTCTTTGTGGCTTAATGAAAGGGGTTGCATGACAGAGTGTTGAAGACACAGTGAGCCAGTGCAAAGAGTGCACATTTGAGTTTTTTAGAATTTAGGAAAGAACGTGCCAGGAGGGTGCACCAGAGGAATAATAAACTCAAAGGAGAAGCCTCGGAGTTACTAAATACTCTGGAGGTGAAGACTGTGCAGAGGAAGGAATAGAGAGACAAAATCACTGAGGATTTTGTAAATCTCTTCCAGGTGGGCATCGAGCGAGTGCAAGGAGTGCACAAGGAGAACTCAATTTAGAGTTCATATATAAGATACGTGTCAAGGAAGACACTTTGTAGAGTTGTTGGATACTTTGTTGGTTCAACAAGGAGTGCTTGAGAATAAGTTTCCAAGAGGGAACTTATATGTATTCGAGGGACATGAGGGATATTAACCTTTTGAGGTCTGAGCAGTTGAAGCTCAAGAAGGAAACAGAGTTTTTGAACACTTTGGAGGAAGACCTATGCAAGGAGTGCACCAAGCCAACACTCGGATGAAGTGTTGAAAGACATCCAATTGAAGGTTGGTCAATAACAAGAAGTGTGCTCAGGGAGAACTTATTTCAAGTTTGAAAGCTCAAGAGGTTGAGCATAGAATGTCCCATGAGGGAACCAAAAGTATTATAAGGAGGCAAAGGGAGAAGTTCCTTAGAGAATGAGCGAGTTGAAATATTAGAAGAGATAGCATGAGGAGTGTGAAAGAGTGGACTTATTACAAGTCCCAAGCTCAGGAGGGACATCACCTTTAGAACGTAGATGAGACCAAAGTCATTGGCTCACAGGAGAAGAATCAAAAGCCACATCTTTTGAAACTTTTGAATTCTTCCAACTCAAGGAGAAATTGCAAGCTCAAGAGGAGGAGCATCGACAACCACTAGGTCAACTGCAAAGGAGGAAATATGGATCATTAAATCCCATGTTCAGACACCCAGAAGAGAGTGCAAGAGGAAATAGATCTCGCCCGTCATATCTGAGCACAAGGACCAACAATCATTGGATATAGAGGAAGGTTTATGATGGCTAAACCCTTTGATAGCGTATAGAAGAGTGGAATTTTCAAATTTCCAAGGTCCCTAAACCATCAGGACCGTCCATTGTCAGAGGACAAGTGGCAACAGATCAACATTTCACTGACTCATAGAAGAGAAAGGTCAAAGGGAAGAATTATAGGAATTCATGAGGCCCGAGTTCGCGACTTGATAGTGGTCGTCAGATCTAGAGGAGTGTGAGCCGTCAATTTGGAAATCCTAAATATCAGCATTTTGAGAGTCAGGAGTGTGAAGGTGTTGGGCAGATTGTCATTGATGTCAAAAGTCATGATGATCTGTTGTTTAAAAACATAGGATATTGTTGGAAATATTGTCATTAATGTCAATAGTCATTGATGTCAACAAAATATGTCAAACTGTGTGGAGAGATAGACAACGCAGAGATAGGCTGAAGCATTTCGTGACTATTGTTGATCATGATAGGATCAACAATGATTCATTGATCAAAATATTAGGAGGGTTAGCGAATGAGGATCAAAGCTCAGATGGAAGAAGTGCATTGAAGATGTATCATCGAGTTCCTTGGAAATATTAAGAAGTCGACCATTGCAAAGGAAATTGTGAGAAGTCATAGTAGCCATCTGATCAAGGAATTGACGACCCTTATTGTCTCATGTAACAGGATCTATCCTACATTGTAAGCATGAATAAAATCATATAGGTTTATATACAAGGCTCTCTCCATATATTATCGATGCGTAGTGCAAAGGTATGACAGGGGTTCGAGGTGTTTGGACTCCACGAGAAGATCACTAGCCTGGAGCCCGGGATGACCCGTCAGGCCCTCTACCATTTTGTTTTGAATGACAATAACTATCGATCTTATGACACCAGATCTTGACCATTCATTCAAACATATATTTTTAATATATACAATTGCCCATCGGTCATATGAGTGACCATTGGCTTGAGGACCATTGAAAGATTGTGACCATTGATGTGCTTCAAAAATACCTGTCAATCATCGAATCTAGTGGAACTACAAGAAGGATAAGACTAGGAGTTAGTTAACACTGCAAAGTAGTGAAATGACGTGAACCATTGGATGCAGAGTACATGTGGCAGGAGGTCATCATTTCACTGACTGGAAAGTCAAAGAGAGGGGTGCTCTATCTTTTGAAATCGCGATAAGATGAGACTGTTAGATTCAAAAATGATAGGTGTCAGAGATCCATGATCGTCAAAGAATCAGGCACCAGGAGATTGGAGGTGAACATTCCTCCAAACTCATGAAATTAGAAATCACAATAATATCGTGACCATCGATTACGAAAGAGACAGGTCATGGAGATCTACGGTCATCAAGGAAGTAAGACACATTGACAGACCAGGTCAACAGAGCACGTCATCTAAGGACATGTGGCACAAGTAAGACACTGACAAGTGTCAAGTTGATACATCATTTTAGGTACATGAAATTCATGAATATGAATGACACGTGGTAGCTAATAGGCTTGTGACATGTCAACAAGTGACGTCAGCAAGTTACGCCACAATGAGAATCCCAAAAACTCGTGAGCCATCAGATTAAATCCAATACCTGTTAGTCAACGAATCATGTTAAAGTGGAAGGAAAGGATAAATCTACAAGATTTTCATTGTAGAAGATCATATCCATTGGATCTAAGCCCTAAGACTGACCGTTGTTGGATCCAGAAGAAGAATAATGTTCTTTACATGCAAGATGAAACAGGCTTACAAAGTTACGAAAGTAGGAGGACCATTCATCTTCAAGAATGACACATGGAGAGCGATTATCATTTCACTAACTAAAAGTAAAAGGAAGGAAATCCTCTAACCTTCCAAATCCCGAAATGTGAAATGAAAAATGCCTTTTGGCATAAGCCCGTGATCACAGCCAGTGGTCACATGGAAAGAGAATAGAGGAAGGATCTAGCCGAGTTAATCTCCTTTTCAAAGATCGCAAGTCTGGAAAAACGAAGTGACTCACAGTTCATCACTCCATATGAGAAATTTCGTCAACCGTCTATCTCGTCAGGAGATTCAATCATGACCGTTGGAATGAAAAATTCTCAATCACTCGTTTGGTCTAATTACCTAAGAGTGAGGTCATCACCATTAGTCATATGGTAAAAAGGTTTACAGGAACAGAATGTAAGTCACTTAGTTGGTAAGCCTATGGTTCTATGCCATTGTTCATATGCTATAAGCATTATACTATACATCGCTATAGTTGGTAAAGCCCATGGTCTTATGGCACGGTCATATGTAATGGTTTGAATGAAACCCCTTCACGAAATATGGTCTCTGTGAAATAACAAAGATTATGTATCGATCATAGAGGATTAAATTGATCCATCATTGTGATCAATTTATGAAGAACCATTGCATTACAATAAATGAACTCTAATTAAAGTTAATTAAGTGAAGAGGCATGATGGTTGAAATGAAGGGACATAAAGGTGTCCCAATCACACCAGTTTGAAAAGTATATAAACATGGAAGAGTATTCAAAAGAAAGTGTCTCTACAGCCCAGAAAAGAAGATCAAAAGCTGAAGAAGATTCCAGGAAGAAACCTTAATACCTATGGATTAAGGGTGGTTGGGTGGTGCAAGGCCAGGTTGGTGCCTACAGAGGGAGTTGGTGCTTCCTTGTCAATTGTAGCTAACTAAATAGGGGGTTGTAGCCTCCTACAAGTTGGTGCTGGTAAACGAAGGTGTGGGTGCATCCTAATCGGTTAGTGTTGATCAAAGAAGAAGTATATCTTCCTTTTATGTAACATGTAAAAATAATTTTGTAGTTAATAGAAAAGAGTTTGTGGTTTTCCCATTTTGGTTCCACGATAAAATACTAGGTTAAAATTCTGTTTAATAAATAAAAAATTGATATAATTGTTGTGTCACTGATTTACCCCCCCCTCTTAGTGACAGGATCTAATCCTTTAGAAGGAAACTACTCACAAAATTCGCGAGTCGTGAAATCCCGATTCGCGAAGAAAGGATATGGACCATCGGATTGTAAGGGAAATGTAGATTGTCGATCTGGCATCGTGGTCATCACGGGTTTTCATTTCAGGAGAACAATGGTGAATCACATCAAGATTTCCTGATACGTGAATTCATGACGCGCTCGGAGGTTTGGCCCTAGGTCATAGAGAGGGGTCATATGGAAAGAGGATAAGGGTGAGGCTAGCAAGTGCTAGGCCCCTATCGGTATTTTGAAGGTCGAAGGAGTCAAGGTGACTTGCAATAGATGTCCTGAAATCATGAAACATGACATGCCTTTGTTTAGGCTCATGTCCACATCCCATGTTCGTATGAGAGAAGCTTTCACCTAGTGCTTGTTCACACGGGTCGAGTTGCACAATGACCTGTGGATTTGTTAGAGGTATTCCAGGAGGGAATCGAAGAGTTGCTTCAGATCAGAGAGTTAGTGCAATCCTTGACTAGGAAGTCAGTGAACCCTGTCGAGGTAGGAGGTCTGCATTAAGTGGTATCAGAGCTTAGAATTTGTCTGCATATCGTAGGCAAAGGAAAAAGGAGAAGTTGGGAATGCTCTCATTTTCAGAGTGAACAATATTCTTGCCAACAGGGTAGGTGGAGAAAGAGGAGGATGGCTACTGAAGGCCAAAGGAGTGGTCAAGGAAAATACCACCAACAGAAAAGTAAGGCTGAGATGGACCAATAGATCAGCGAGATAAGACCATGAATGCAGAAGATTTCATTTAAAATGTAGCAAGATGCAAAGGTGCATTAGGTGTATGAGTGGCCCATGAAGAAGAAGGTAAGGTGGCCCGTTGAAAAATTGTTGGCCAAAGGACATGAAAGGTTGTTGAGAATGTGGTTGAGGTATGTTGAAAGCCTCAGAGGTGAAGAGGAAGTGGTTCACATCTGTGAGCCAAAAACTAGGAAGAGTCTCAGTAATGATGAGGAGAAGAGATCTAAGAAGGGTCTTAGAAACTTCCAGGTGGGTAGTGATGAAATTTCAAGTTTTCAAGTGGGAAATGAGTTGGGATCATTGGAGGATCTCATAGACTGCTAGGAGAGCAAGGAAAAAATCCTAGATTTCCAGGTGGGCAAGGGAGAGAAGATGAAATCAGTTGATAGTTCATATCAGCAAGGAGAGATTATGGAGGAATATTAGAGGTGTATTTTGATCATTGGGGGAATTAAGATATTCCTACCAAGCAACCCAGTTGAGGCCAGATCATGTGTTGTAGATGCAACAACTGAAGAAGGACAGTGAGCAGTAACTTTCATAGAGGAAGAAGAAATGGATCAGACATCAGAATCTTCCCCAACAGAACATGAGAATGCAGATAAGGTGCTCACTCCATGGGAGATGAAGTTAGAGATGTTGGAGGATTGCTTGAAAAATATAGAGCCAGTAGATGACTTCCATGAGCAGACAATCATGCAAATTGTAGGATAAGGGGATTCAACAAAATTTCTCAGAAATTTCAGCTAGGAAGCTAAACAAGAGATGATTGCATCACTGAAACCTGTAGCAGAAAATGAGGTGGAATTCCAATCTAGGGAGCAGCTGGAGGAAGTTGGAGATAAACCAAGAGGAGAACTGGCATAAGAAAAGATGTCATAAAGAGAGGTTGAGAAACAACTCAGTGATGAGACTGTAGAGCCAAAATTTGCAGCAGAGTGGCAAGTTAAAGTCATAAGAGATGGAAAAAATCACAAGGGGGATCAAGTTGATCTACCCATTGACAAGAAGGAGTTGCAACTGATAAGACTGCATAAAATAAACCATCCATTAGAGTATATGGAAGAGGTGATTTAGGAGATAAGAAGGATGATTTTGAGGTCATCACTAGAATCTGTCAGCAGGAAGAAGATGGAAAGAAGGGAGACTACCATAGAAGCAGGGAAGCAGCAATAGGAACAACAAAGCAGTGGAGCAGATGGATAGCTCTAGAAGAGAGTTTGGGATCCAGGTGGATTTCAACAAAGATGGAAAGATCATGAATAGAATCTCATGAATATTTCAAAGCAGTGGAGTATGATGTAGGAGAATCTCTCCAACCCAACAACGTGCCATCTAGACAACACATTCAGCGTGCATTCAAGGAAGGGAGATGCTCCATCCCTCTCATTTCAAATTTTAAATTGTAATTAAATGTTTGTAAGGATGGAAGAGACACGCTGATGCCTTTGTGCATATAGTAGATAGAGTCACCTTTAATGGCTGACAGGATGATAAGATCTAGATCTGATTCGAACTAGACAACCATTGAATGTAATTCAATGTAAATTAATGAGAGTAGGTAGCTTGGAGGGAAGAGATAGATGAGTCCCGATTTTGTAAAAAGATCTTTGTATCTAAATTCATTAAAAGGATATATGAGATTATAAGATAAGAGAAGAAAGAGAGAGTTGAGACTCGGTTTCAGTCCGAGCTCACCCATATTGTAATCAAACATTCATATTAATATAAAGAGCAGTTTTTCCTGCATGAGATTCTCTGTGTGTTTATGTGCTTATGAATGAATGAAATGTGTGTGCTATTTTATGCTATAGAAGTATGTTAGGTTCCATCTGCAGGTGATAGATATAATTCTCTATCTATCTGAGAGTTCTTTGATTTCATTCTAGGTTCTTTGTGGCTTAATGCAAGGGGTTGCATGACAGAGTGTTGAAGACTCTGTGAGCCAGTGCAAAGAGTGCACATATGATTTCTGTGGAATTGAGGCAATAATGTGCTAGGAGGGCACACCAGAGGAATAATAATCTCAAAGGAGAAGAATTGGAGTTACTGAATACTGTGGAGGTGAAGAATGTTCAGAGGAAGGCGCAGAGAGATAGAATCACTGAGGATTCTATAAATCTCTGCTAGGTGGGCATCGAACAAGTGCAAGGAGTGCACAAGGAGAACTCTGTTTTGAGTTCACAGATAAGGGAAGTGTCGAGGAAGATATTTTGTAGAGTTGTTGGATACTTTGTTGGCTCAACAAGGAGTGATTGAGAATAAGTTTCCAAGAGGGAACTTATATCTCTTTGAGGGATAGGAGGGATAGAGACCTTATGAGGTCCAAGCAATTGAAGCTCAAGGATGAAACAAAGTTGTTGAACACTTTAGAGGAATATTTTTGCAAGGAGTGCACTAGGACAACACTCGGATGAAGTGTTTAAAGACAACTAGTTGAAGGTTGTTCAAGCACAAAAAGTGTGCTCAGGGAGAACTTGTTTCAATTTCGAAAGCTCAGGAGGTCAAGCACAAAACATGCCAGGCAGGAACCAAAAGTCTTCTAAGGAGGAAGAGGGACAAGTCCCTTAGAGACTAATCGATTTGAAATCTCAGAAGAGATAGCACGAGGAGTGTGCAAGAGTGTACTTATTCCAAGTCCCAAGCTCAGGAGGGACAACGTCTTCAGAACCCAAATGAGACGAAAATCATCAACTTGCAGGAGAAGAATCAAAGGCCACAACCTTTGAAACTTTTGAATTATTCCAATTCAGGGAGAAATTAGAAGCTCAGGAGGAGGGTCGTCAGCAGCCACTAGTTCAGTTGCAGAGGAGGAAATATGGACCATTAAATCCCACGTCCAGACACCAGAAGTGTATGCAATAGGAAATAGATCTCACCCATAAGATCTAAGTGCAAGGACCAACAACCATTGGATATGGAGGAAGGTTCACGAGGGTTAAACCCTTCGATATTGTACAAAAGAGTGGAATTTGTGAAGTCTTGAAGTCTCAAAACCATGGGGACCATCCATTGTTAGGAATAAGTGATAGAAGATTAGAATTTTCCTGACTCGCAGGAGAGAAAGGTCAAAGGGTATAATTCTAGGAATTTGTGAGGCCCGAGTTCACGACTTGATAGTGGTCGTCAAATCTAGAGGAGTGTGATTCGTCGATTTGGCACTTCAAAATATCGGCATTTCAGGAGTCAGGAGTGTGAAGGAAGATACTCTTGGAAGTTTGAAGTCACGAAATATCGATTCACAAACAAAGGATCTAGACTGTTGGATTGTAAGGGAAACATAGACTATCGATTTGGCATCATGGTCATCATGGGTTCTCAAATCAGGAGAATGAAGGTGAATCACATCAGGAGTTCCTGATACGCGAAATTGCGATGCACTCAGAGGTTTGGCCCCAGGTCATGGTGAGGGGTCATATGGAAAGAGGATAAGGGTGGGGCTAGCAAGTGATGGGCCCCTGTCAAGATTTTGGAGGTCGGGGGAGTCGGGGTGACTTGCAGAAGAAGTCCCAAAATCATGAAACATGACGTGCCTTTGTTTAGGCTTGTGGTCATAGCCACTGGTCACGTGAGATAAGCTTGCACTTGGTGCTTGTTCATGTGGGCCGAGTTGCACAAGGACCTGTGGATTTGTTTGTGGGATTCTAGTAGGGAATCAAAGAGATACTTTAGCTCAAAGAGTTAGTGTGATTCTTGACTTGGAGGTTAGCAGACCCTGCTGAGGTAGGGGGTCTGCATCAAGTGGTATCAGAGCTTAGAATTTTTCTATAGATCATAGGAAAAGGAAAAAGGAAAAGCTGGGAATTCTCTTGGTTGCAGATTGAACAACATACTTTCCAGGAGGGAAGGTGGAGAAAGAGGAGGATGGATATTGAAGGACAAAGGAGTGTTCAAGGCAAATACCACCAGCAGAAAAGCAAGGATGAGATGGAGCAAGAGCTCAGTGAGATAAGAGCACGAATGGAGAATATTTCATTTAAAATGCAGCAGGTTGCAAAGGTTCATTGGGTGTATGAGTGGCCCATGAAGAAGAAGGTAAAGTGGCCCATTTAGAAATTGTTGGCCAGAGGAAAACAAAGGTTTTTGAGAATGTGGTTGGGTTATGTTGAAAGCCTTAGAGGTGAAGAGGAAGTGGTTCACATCTGTGAGCCATAAACTGGGAAGAATCTCAGTGATGATCAAGAGAAGAGATCAGATAAAGTTCTTAGAAACTGCCAAGTGGGAAGTGATAAACTTTCAAGTTTCTAGGTGGGCAATGAGATGGGATCATTGGAGGATCCCATAGACTACTAGGAGGGTAGGGCAGAAATACTAGATTTCCAGGTGGCCAAGGGATAGAATATGAACTCAGCTGAGAGTTCATATCAACAAGGAGAGCTTATGGATGAATATCAGAGGTGTACTCTGATCATTGGGGGAATTCAGATATTCCTACCAACCAACCCAGTTGAGGCCAGAGCATGTGTTGTAGATGCGACAACAGAAGACGGACAACCAATAGTAATTGTCATAGAGGAAGAAGAAGTGGAGCAGACATCAAAATCCACCCCAATAAAACAAGAACATGTAGATAAGGTGCTCACTCCATGGGAGAAGGAGTTAGATATGTTGGAGGATTAGTTGAAAAATCCAGAGCTAGTAGATGACTACCATGAGAATATAGTCATGAAGATCATAGGAGAACGGAATTTGACAAAATTTCTCGAAAATTTCAGATAGGAAGATTAATAGGAAGTGACTGTAGCACTGAAGCCTACAACATAAAATGAAGCATAATTCTAGTCTAGGGAGCAGCTCAAGGAAGCTAGAGATAAACCATCAAGAGAAATGGTAGAAGAAAATATGTTAGAAAGCGAATATGAGAAACAACTCAGTGATGAGACTCCAAAGATGAAATTTTCAGTAGAGTGGCAGTGAAGAAGATGGACAACTCCCGAAGAGAGTTTGGGATCCAGGTGGATTTCAACAGAGCTAGGAAGATCATGAGAAAGAGCTCATGAATTTTTCACAGTAGTGGAGTATGATGTAGGAGCATCACTCCAACCCAACATGCACCATCTAGACAACACATTCAACATGCATTCAAGGAAGGGAGAGGCTCCATCCCTCTCAATTCAAATTTTAAATTGAAATTAAATGTTTGTAAGGCTGGAAGAGCCACATCGATACCTTTGTGTAGATAGTAGATAGATTCACCTTTAATGGTTGACATCCAAATAGGATCTATATTCGATTTGGACAAGATAGCCATTGAATGTAATTCAATGTAAATTAATAAGAGTAGGTAGCTTGGAGGGAAGAGATCGAGGAGCCCCTCTTTTGTAAAAAGACCTTTATATCTAGATTCATTAAAAGGATAGATGAGATTAGAATAGAAGAGGAGAAAAAGAGAGACAAGACTATGTTGCAGTCTGAGCTCACCCATATTGTAATCAAACATTCATATTAATAAAAAGAGCAGTTTTTCCTACATGAGATTCTTTGTCTGTTTATGTGCTTATGAATGAATGACATGTGTGTGTTATTTTATGTTTTAGAAGTATGTTAGATTCCATTTGCAGGTGATAGATAGACTTCTCTATATGTATGAGAGTTCTTTGATTTCGATCTAGGTTCTTTGTGACTTAATGCAAGGGGTTGCATGACAGAGTGTTGAAGACTCTGTGAGCTAGTGCAAAGAGTGCACATCTGAGTTCTGTGGAATTCAGGCAAGAACGTGTCAGGAGGGTGCACCAGAGAAATATTAAACTCAAAGGAGAAGCCTCAGAGTTACTGAATACTCTAGAGGTGGAGAACGTGTAGAGGAAGGTGCAAAGAGACAGAATCGCTGAGGATTTTGTAAAGCTCTGCCAGGTGGGCATCGAGCAAGTGCATGGAGTGCACAAGGAGAAATATGTTTCGAGTTCATATATAAGGGAAGTGTTGAGGAAGACATTTTCCATAATTTTTGGATACTCTGTCAGCTCAACAAGGAGTTCTTGAGTATAAGTTGCCAAGAGGGCACTTATATCTCTTTGAGGGACAGGAGGGATATTGACCTTTTGAGGTCCGAGTAGTTGAAGCTCAAGCAGGAAACATAGTTGTTGAACACTCTGGAGGAAGACCTATGCAAGGAGTGTGTTGGATCATGTTGTCATTGATGCCAATGGTTTTCATGTTGCTATGCAAATGGTTTGATTGATTGATGTCATCTATTGATGTCAAGTGATTGATTGATTGATGCTTAATGAACAATGTATATGTATTGTCCTTGATGATATTGATAGATGTCAAGTGGAAACCAATTGATGAATATCGATCAATAAGTTTTTATTGATACATGATACATAGTTGATGTATATGATGCAGTGGTAAATTGATTCAAAGATGAATCATTATTGTCTTATCATGGTTGATAAATATGCACAAATGGATGAAATCCAAAGTGGTCCCCTTATGGTGAAAGCCCTCACGGGAAGATGCTTTACGGATTGAGTTATCCTAGAAGAATGGTTGGAGGAACCATGCTTGTATATGTAATAATAAGATTAAGATCAATGAAGTTGTTGGTGAAACTATCTTAGATGGATAGTGTTCGTCATGTCATTTCTGGTGGTATGTGGAATATTACATAACTCCTCACGGTTTGAGAGTTATGGCCCCATGAAGTTGAAGAACCCCCATGTGTTGGCTTGAATCCCCAAATGGTCAAAGAAGTCAAAGTGCCCTAAGAGAAGAAATCATTATTTAAATGATAAAGTAAAGTGACAAGGTCAAGATGGATTATTTAAATAATAAAAAGAAGTGACAAAATCAAGAAGGAATATTTAAATGATAAAGTATTGGAGAACTCTCTATTTATGGAAAAGTGGTTAACCCTAAAATAAGGAAAATAGGTTGAGTAACCTAGAAATGGATTAAGTAACCGAAAAATGGGTAAAGTGACCTAGAGGATGAAAGTATAGATAAGATAGCTATGGCCTCTTGCATATCATCCCTTTTGTGGATCAATGGAGAGCTTCTTGTGAGAATATCTTTTGGAGTATTGATGGAGAGATTCTTATTGGTGTGGATCTCTTGATAATGATTAAAGATATATTCCAAGGAAGAGAGTGAGAGGACGATCTCATGGATGCATCAAAGTTTCGGCAATGTTGGATATCTTGACCAAAAAATTCTCAAAACTTCAGAAACCCTATTTTCTGAGGTATACGCAAGTTGTCTTTCTATAGGGTGTGTATACGCAAGATGCCTATGTACAAAGTGCGTATAAGGTGCATATAATATGGGGGTTTTCTATGTATAGGGAGCGTACGGTGAATAAAATCATGGAGATTTTTGGTTGAGATGATGACAAGTTGTTGAATATTGAAGCAAGTTCCAGATCTGCACTCTATGGGCTTAGTTCTATCATTGAGATACTGGTATGGTTACATTATTATCTTGATGGATAACATTTTGTATTGTGTTGTGAATTCTTAGGGAATTCTTGGTATGGATTCTATGATGTGGTTCAATTTGGTTGATTTGGTTGATGGAGTCAACGATACCTTTTTGATTCAGTGGTGACATGATTGCTATGGTATACTAGTTGTTTATACATGATTGAGATAGCATTCATATTGATTTGTTATGGAGTATGAGAAATCTATTAGAGAGCTTGGATGTATTGTGACTGGCTGGTGGTTAGTTTGGACAGTGATAAACAAAAGAGAATGATAAATTGGTTGCAGAAGATCTTGAAGGACAAACCTTAATAGCTTAGAATTTATACACATGCAACATTACTGTTTGGGAGCGTATATGCGGGTTGCATTATTGATAGGGTGCATATAATATGTGGGATGTACTACTGGTAGAGCACGTACATGCATGTTGCACTACTGACAGGTCGCATACATGTTGCAGATTGACATCTGTTGAGGATTTGTGCCTCATCTCAGTTGATGATGAGGTTGTATGTCGAGTCTTGCATTATAGAGCTGGTGCTCTTGTAGAGTTGTACTCTATTCAGTTGTTGCTGATAAACCCCAGATTGTTTTCCATAATAAAAAGAAAATTGTACATACATCCTGTGTCCTTTGTGTTCCTTATGATGATGACTTGTTGATTATATAGTGTTGATATATGTTGTTGATATATGTTCATATCTAACTGGTTATAAATGACATCAAGGGGTAATGAATAAATGTTGAATGTTAACTAAGGTTTTTTGTGCAAGAGGGAAGTTTTGGGAAAAAGAGCCCCACACTCATTCACCCCCCCTATAAGTGTGGTACGTGTGTCCAACAATTGGTATCAGAATGGGCCTTCACTACAAGCCTTAACAAGCTCGAAGGAGATACATAGACACACAAATGGATGATGAAGTTCCAATCATTGATGAGGAAAACTATTCCACTTGGAGAATAGAGATGAGATTATATTTGAAGAAAATGGGAGCAGTTATTTGGAAGGAAGCCATTGGTGGATCGGTTCCCTTGAAGAAGAAGTCAAAGTTTGCAGCTCAAAGGGAAGGAAAGAAGTATGGTGCATTGGCTCTCAATACCATTGTTAGTGGACTCTCAAGACCTATCAAAGAGAGCATGGGAAAATGAACTTCCGCCAAGGATCTATAGCTAACGATAGAGGAGACATATCAAAACAAGAAGGAGAAGGAAGAAATTGAAGACCACTCCATCAAGATCATCAAAGATAAAGAATCATCAAAAACTCTTGAATGCATTATTTCTAAATGTGATTTTGAAAACATTTCAAGTGAAGATAAAGAATCAAGTGATTATAGCACAAAGCGATATCTTGAATATGAAGGAAAAAAATTATGTATTGATGTTGGAAGAAAGGAAGAAAGTGAAGATACTTCAAATGAAGGTAAAGAACCTTCAAAAGCCCTTGATTGCAATGATGATGATGATGATGAATTTTTTTCTACAAGTGAAGAAGAAGATATAGAAACAGTTTGTGTAAAGTTTGATGGTAATTATCCCATGAAAATAATAAAAGAAAATCTATTAAAACCTCAAAAGGAAATTGAAGAAGGTTTATATAGATATAGAAGTGATCATTTTTATACACACTATAACTATCTTTCAAATAACACTAAGAAGTTTCTTAGAAGAAGTCTAAGGCACATATTGAAGTTGAAAGAAATGATCAAGGAACAAGAAGAGAGCAATAAGACTCAATTAGAAGAAAAGGAAGAAGAGATCACAAGACTAAAGAATGGAAAAGAATATATAAATGTAGATGATGAGATTAGCAAAAGTTTTGAAACCATTGTCCATCTCAAGGTCCAAATTGAAGAACCCAAAAGAATAGAGTAACTATTGAAGAATCAAATAAATGAAAGAGAAGAGTCATGTTGTAAGTTAGAAGCTGAAATTGTTGATATTAGAAAGAAGGTTGAAAAGTCAAGCAAATTCTTGAATAACTCACGAATCTTGGATGAGATATTGGAAATTCAAAGATCATCATGTGATAAATCTGGTCTTGGATACAAGGGATAAGATACACATGTTGAATAAGGCACCTCAAAGAAGCATGAGGTAAGTCCATCAAAGAAGGAAGACAATGTTGCAAAACAACTATCTACACAAGGCAAAGAAAATATAACAAAGAAAGGAAGACATCAAGAAGATATTCTTGGGACACCAAAGAAAAGGTATGCAAGTATTTTTCTTGGGTATTGTTATTCATGTAATGAATATGGTCACAAAGATTTTGAATGTAGATCTTATGAAAGGAGATATAATGGAAGATTTTATAACACAACAAGGTGTTGGAGATGTGATCAAGTAGGACACATTGTTGTTAACTGTAAATCCATGAGATGCTACAGCTGTAGTGGATTTGGCCACAAATCCCAAGAGTGTTGGAACACAAGAAGAATGTCCATGATGAGGAATTCACATAGCATGGCTAAAATAAGGAATGAAGTAAAGACATCTTTGAGAAGATGGATGCTCAGAGATCAAGTTCTGAGGAGAAGGGTCATCTACAGAAGTGGGTAAAGAATACACAACAACCAAAATAGGATGAAATACTGAAGGGAAGCTCAAGTAAGTCATATACTGAGATATACATAGGTTACAGTGGTGGAAGTCATGTACATATGCAGGCTGACCTTGCATAGGTCACATACATACACGATTTGTTGTGTAACAGACTGCATATATGTGTTAAAGCCTTGGGAAAAAGGTAATTCACATGGCTTGGAGTTTGATGTGATGGTATAACTCTATTATGTAGGGTCTGACATGTTTTATCGGAGGTTATGACACTGTTTGCTGCAGATTTTCATGATTCCATGTTATATCATGTAAAAGTGATGATGAAAAATAAATCTTGGGTGCAGGGCACTAACCCATGAGTATGGATTGATGTTGATCTGTTGGGGTACATGGCTGGTACATATTTGAGTTTCATTGATATATCTTATGATGTATTATTGGAAGCATATGTTGGATATCATGGTGCATGCATTTTACATGTGGTTAGGCTACATATCGAGACATGTAGTTGGTGAGTTGAGTTGATAGTCATGTTGTACATCAATGGGGAGTCATAGCTTGTTGATGCATAGTTGATATAATTTATTGGTGCAAGTGATTATGCTTGATGACACTATGATGTTGGTATTACTTGATTAGCACAAGAATTGGTACTTGTTTGATACACGGTTATGGTACTTGTTTCATGATAGAAACATATCATGAGTGATATGATACATTGTTTGGCATGTTGGTAGATGCACATGGTTGGCATATTGGTAGATGCACATGTTGGCATATTGGCAGAGGCATATGATTGATATATTCCATGGGTGATATTTTTGGCACATTGCATGACGTTTATGTACATGGATGATGTACATAGTTTTTGTGCATGATGAGCACACTTTTTGTACATGGATGTTGTGCATGGTGGGCACATTTTGGTACATGATTGATATTTGGATCATGATTATTTATTTCAATGTTGACATATATTTTTCTTCATGATGCTTGGTATGGGATGGGTTTGATGCATGAACAGGTCCAAGGATCATTATATGGTAACCTATTGTTGATCTTGTAGAGAAGATGGGGGGAGTCATTCTTCTTCCCATGATTCTAGGATGAGATATTTATTAGATGCACACCTAGAAAATAACCCTATATTTGAAGAATAAGCACAGAAGCATAATTCCAGGGGGAGCAATGGTCACAAAGAAAGTATGTTTGATGTATTTTTTAGCATTACATCAAAGTGATAAACCTTGTTCAAAGGGGGAGATATTTTTTAGAGGAAATCAGGGGTGGAAACCCCAAGAAGAGTTCAAGCAGGGGAGCAACCCCAAGAGGAGAATGAACCTTTTCCATTGACATCAAAGGGGGAGAGTTAATCACATTGATGTGATTGATGTTTATTGATGGGGAGAGATAGTCGTATTGATGACTATTGATGTAGAGCATGCCTTGTCTACATGTTTGACATCAATAAGTGGTAATTGGTGTTGACATCAATGTTGGTATTGCCATCAATGCCAAAGGGGGAGATTGTTGGATCATGTTGTCATTGATGCCAATGGTTTGCATGTTGTCATTTATGAAAATGGTTTGATTGATTGATATCAAGTGATTGATTGATTGATGCTTGATGAACAATGTATATGTATTGTCCTTGATGATATTGATAGATGTCAAGTGGAAATCAATTGATGAAAATGGATCAACAACTTGTTATTGATACATGATGCATAGTTGATGTATATGATGTAGTGGTGAATTGAAAAAAAGATGAATAATTATTGTCTTATCATGGTTGATAAATATGCACAAATGGATGAAATACAAAGTGGTCACCTTATGGTGAAATCCCTCATAGGAGGATGCTTTACAGATTGAGTTATTCTAGAAGAATGGTTGGAGGACCCATGCTTGTATATGCAATAATGAGATGAATATCAATGAAGATTTTGGTGAAACTATCCTATATGGATAGTGCTCATCATGCCATTTTCGGTGGTATGTGGAATATCACATAACTCCTCACGGTTTGAGAGTTATGGCCCTATGAAGTTGAAGAACCCCCATGTGTTGCCTTGAAGCCCCAAATGGTCAAAGAAGTCAAAGTGCCCTAAAATATTAATCATTATTTAAATGATAAAGTAAAGTGACAAGGTCAATATGGATTATTTAAATAATAAAGATAAGTGACAAAATCAAGAAGGAATATTTAAATGATAAAGTATTGGAGAACTCTCTATTTATGGAAAAGTGATTAACCCTAAAATAAGGAAAATAGGTTGAGTAACCAAGAAATGGGTTAAGTAACCTAAAAATGGATAAAGTGACCTAGAGGATGAAAATATAAATATGATAGCTATGGTCTCTTGCATATCATCCCTTTTGTGGATCAGTGGAGAGCTTCTTGTGAGAATATCTTTTGGAGTATTGATGGAGAGCTTCTTATTGGTGTGGATCTCTTGAGCATGATTGAAGATCTATTCTAAGGAAGAGAGAGAGAGGAGGATCCGATAGACACATGAAAGTTTTGAAAATGTCAGAGATCTTGATGACAAAATTCTTGGAACTTTAGAAACCCTAGTTTATGAGGTATATGCAAGTTGTCTTTGTATAGGGTGTGTATACACAAGTTGTATGTGTAGAAAGTGCATATAAGGTGCATATAATACGTAGGGTGACTGTCTACAAGGTGTGTATATGAGGGTTGTTTGTGTATAGGGAGCGCATAGTGAATAAAATCATGGATATTTTTGGTTGAGATGATGACAAGGTGTTGAATATTGAAGTAGGTTCCATATCTGTACTCTATGGGCTCAGATCTATCATTGAGACAATGGTATGGTTACATTATTATCTTGATGGATAGAATTGCTTATTGTGTTGTAAATTCTTAGGGCATTCTTGGTACGGATTCTATGATGTGGTTCAGTTTGGTTGATTTGGTTGATGGAGTGAGAAATACCTTTTTGATTCATTGGTGACATGATTGCTATGGTATACTAGTTGTTTATAAATGATTGAGATAACATTCATATTGATTTTTTGTGGAGTATGAGAAAGCTATTGGAGAGATTGGATGTATTGTGACTGACTAGTGGACAATTTGGACAGTGATAAATAGAAGAGAATGATAAATTGGTTGCAGAAGATCTTGAAGGACAAACCCTAATAGCTCAGAAGGTATATGTAGGTTGCATTATTGTTTGGGAGCATATACACAAGTTGCAGTATTGATAGGGAGCATACAACACACACATCGTACTAATGGTACGATGCGTACACGCATGCTGCACTACTGACAGGTCGTGTACCTGTTGCAGATTGACATATGTTGAGGATTGTTGTCTCATTTCAGTTGATATTGAGGGTGTAAGTCAAGTCTTTCATTATAGAGTTGGTGCTCTTGTAGAGTTGTACTCTATTCAGTTGTTGTTGATAAACCCTAGATTGTTGTCCATAATAAAAAGAAAATTGTACATACATCTTATGTCCTTTGTGATCCTTATGATGATGAATTGTTCATGATATATTGTTCATATATGTTGTTGATATATGTTTATATCTAACTGGTTATAAATGACAACAATGGGTAATGAATAAATGTTGAATGTTAACTAGGTGTTTTGTGCAAGAGGGAAGTTTTGGGAAAAAGAGCCGCACACTCATTCACCCCCCCTCCTCTAAGTGTGGTAGGTGTGTCCAACAGAGTGCACCAGGACAACACTCAGATGAAGTGTTGAAAGTCTTCCAATTGAAGGTTGTTCAAGGACAAGAAAGTGTGCATAGGGGGAAATTGTTTCAAGTTCGAAATCTCAGGAGGTCGAGTGCAGAACATGCCAAGAGGGAACCAGAAGTATTCTAAGGAGGTAGAGTGCCAAGTCCCTTAGATACTAAGTGATTTGAAAGCTCATAAGAGATAGCATGAGGAATTTGAAAGAGTGGACTTATTCCAAGTCCCAAGCTCAGGAGGGATAGCGTCTTTAGAACGCAAATGAGACCAAAGTCATCGGCTCGCAGGAGAAGAATCAAAAGGTGCGGCCTTTGAAACTTTTGAATTCTTCCAATTTAGGGAGAAATTTCAAAATCAGGAGGAGGAGCATTGACAACCACTAGGTCATCTTCAGAGGAGGAAATATTGACCATTAAATCCCACGTCTGGACACCCAGAAGAGCGCACAGGAGGAAACAGATCTCAATCATCAGATATGAGCACAAGGACCAACAGTCGTAGGATCTAGAGGAAGGTTCACGAGGGTTAAACCCTTCGATAGGGTACAAAAGAGTGGAATTTTTGAATTCCCTAAGTCCTGAAACCATCAGGACCGTCCATTGTCAAAGGACAGGTGATAGTAGATCAACATTTCGCTGACTCATAGGAGAGAAAGGTCAAAGGGAATAATTCTAGGAATTATTGAGGCCTGAGTTCTCAAATTGATGGTGTCCATCAAATCCAAAGGAGCATGAGCTGTCGAATTGGCACTTCAAAATATCAACATTTCGGGATTCGGGAGTGTGAAGAAAGTTTCTCTCAGAAGTCACGAGTTGCTAAATCCCGATTCGTGAAGAAAGGATATGGACCATCGGATTGTAAGTGAAATGTAGACCGTCGATCTGGCATCGTGGTCATCATGGGTTTTCATTTCAGGGGAATGGAGGTGAATCACATCGGGAGTTCCTCATACGTGAAATCGCAATGCGCTCAGAGGTTTGGCCCCAATTCATAGTGAGGGGTCATATGGAAAGAGGATAAGGGTGGGGCTAGCAAGTGCTAGGCCCCTGTTGGTATTTCAAAGGTCGAAGGAGTCAGGGTGACTTGCAATAGAAGTCTCAAAATCATGAAACGTGATGCACCTTTGTTTATACTCGTGGTCACGTAAGAGAATCTTGCACCTGGTGCTTGTTCGCATAGGCCAATTTGCACAAGGACATGTGGATTTGTTCGTGGGATTCCAGCAGGGAGTCAAAGAATTGCTTCAGCTCAGAGAGTTAGTGCAATCCTTGAACAGGAGGTTAGTGGACCCTTGCGAGGTAGGGGGTCTGTGTTAGGAACTCTTCGTCAAATGGTCAGAATATGAGAAGAGTCATCCACTCAAGTGAAACCATTTGATGACTCTTAGAATATTGAGATATAAAAGTGCCATGTGGAGATGTTTTATTTTACTTAGCTTGCACTTTTGACAATTGTTTTTAGTTAATAATTTGTTATAAATAAGAGGGTTGACCTTTTAGAACAGGTCGATGGTTTTTGCAAAGACCCTCATTTATGGAATTGTAAAGAACTATTTCAGAACTACCTTAATTGAGAAGTCATGTTTAGGACTAGAGACAATTTTTTGTTTTTCATCAAAGGCGTGTGTGATTGGATCATAAGGAGGAATTACTTCTAAATTTATCTCATGAATGGATGTTGTAATGAGTAAGAGTTTCTGAATCTATTGATAAGTTAGTTGATTCAATATTTTTATAGTTATTATCTCTAATTATGGAAATAAAATTGTGTGGTTAATGTGTGATTAGTGATTAGAACTAAGGAAACTAATTTTCTTGCCATTATTTTATTGCGTGTAGGCTTTTTTCGATAATTTTATCTCAATCAATAATTGAAATACTAGAAATTTGATGTATTATTACTAGGCTTGTCATAGGTGTGAAAATCTTTGTCTTCATGCTTGAACATGAGGGTTATCCTAATCTCAGCCTTCCTCAATAGTTAAGTTTTCCCCCTTTTTTCTTTTACCCAGTTGGTTTATACCAAGACCTATCTTTATCAGACTCACCTATAAGAGAAAATACAAAAAGAGAAAAACTGAAGGAGGATTTTCATGATAAGATATCACGTAAATCACTACGTAAACCCTATTGATTAATTGGTTGAATCACAATATCTGGAGAACCAATCCAATATCAAACGCTGCAGATTCTAATTGGGCCTCGATGGTGGGTTTGGTTCCTCCTGTTGAGTTAAAGGGATTTAGGACCCCTCAACAGAGTCCTTAGTGTTTTTTGTAGCCCTTATGATGATGTTATGGGCATGAAGGCCCAATTTGTTTCCTTGTTATGTACATTTTGATGATGTATTTAAAAAAAAAAACTTCTCTCTCTCTCTCTCTCTCTCTCTCTCTCTCTCTCTCTCTCTCTCTCTCTCTCTCACACACACACACACACACACACATATATACGAGTTTTGTGGTGCCTATCTATGCTGCATTTTTTGTCTTATGTGATGTTTTTGTACATATGATTTATGTTTCAAATGTCTATATATGCATAAGATACCAATCCAATGTGTAATTAGCTAATGAATATGAAGTTGTATTGATTTCTCTCGATATGTGTCTGTATTGGAGAAATTCAAACGATCTTTCGAGATGGTGAACCCTTAGGTGGAGATGTAGTAAAAACGAGTTTCAAACGACGTACTCATGATTAAGTTGATGGACAACGAGCTGAGAGTCTAGGTTGATAATCAACTGAGTCATACCTAGAGAGGAGGCTTTGGTTAAAATTCATATGATGACATGATATTATGCCATGTTATTAGTCGCAGTTCCGAAGAAAATTCCTCCTAAACTCACCAACTCGCCATACAGAGTGGTAGATGACCCAAGCTACATAAGCGATGCTCTAGGTGTGTCGACTAGCGCCATACACAAACCCAAAATAGATGGGAAAGGATGATTTCATATTTGCATTCAATCATAAAGAAAATTATGAGCAGCTGAGGAGAAAAATCATGCATGAAAAAGAAAATACACACCAAGTCAAAAGCATATAGTACAGTAATGTACAAATCAAACATGTGAGATATTATATGCATAGTACTTCTTGAGGTAAATCCCATTACGGGGATCACCAAGAGATATCCCCTCACAGTATACTAACTCATAGGTGCCTCTGTGTAACATGTGTTTTATGATGTATGGCCCATACCACATGGGTTGTAACTTACCTACCCTTGGTTTGTCATGATCTTGATCATAGAATAGGACTAGATCTCCTTCTGCAAAATCACAAGGTTGGATGAATTTATCATATTGATTTTTCATGCATTTTATATATGTCTCATTGATAAGAGAAGCATCATGACATGTTTCATATAACTTACTGAAATATAGGAATCATTCTTATTTAGCAGAAGTGTGAGGTAGGAGTTCTACGGTAAGTTTCAACGAGGGGATATCACATTCGATTGGTAACACCACTTCTATTATGTATACCAACTGGAAAGGAGTGAATCCAGTTACATTTTTCACTGAAGTTCAATAGGCCCAGAGTGCGGAGAAGAGCTACAAGTTCCAAGAGGTTTTGTTTGTTCCAACCGTGTGTTGAAGTATGGTATTCAAGACGTTTTTTATGGTTTCAACTTGTCCATTTTTTTAGGATTGTAAGGGGATGAGTTTTCATGGAAAAAACAAAACTTGGTGTATAATTCACCCATCATATGGTTTTGGAAATGTGATCCATGATCAGTTACAATATCTTGTGGGATACTGAATTGAGTGATGATGTGGTTAAACAAGAAGAGTGTTGCAGTGCAACCATCGTTAAGGAATGTAGGAATAGCCTCAACACATTTAGTGAAATAATCAATGGAAATGATGATATAACTATGCCCCCTGGCTAAGGTAGGATTACATTGCATAAAAACGATGCCCCACTTTGTAAAGGGATCGACGACAACAATGGGATGTAGAAGAGAAGGGTGGATACATGCTTTATTCTAAAATATTTGATAGGGTGGGAATTTTTTAATGGCCTCAATGCAATCTTTAAATATAGAAGGACAAAAATAATCGGCATGTAATACTTTTTGGGCTATTACCATCCCATAAAGATGACTACCACAAGGTCCAAGGTGACAACCATTTAAAACTTGTTCAACTTCATTGTGGGTTAAACAATGTATGAGTACAATATCAATGACACGACGATACAATGTGTCACCAATGATGAGGTATCATTTTGAGTGGTGTTGAATGTGAAATCATTTGTCACATGAAATGCTTGGCTAAAAATGTTGGGTTTGGAGATAGAGAAGAATATCTACATACCAAGGATCGAGCATACTATTGATGAACATGGATTCATCAAGAAGAGAATCATTGGGCTCAATATTCTCATTGGTATAGGGAATATCTCAAGTCAACTCTGCAAAAACCAACGATTTCTTAGCTTTTGATTCGACAAACTCAAGATCAAATTCTTGGAGGATAATGATCCATTTTGAATATTTTCCCTTAAGTACTTGATCATTCAAGATGTGGTACATAGGTTTCGAGTCTGCAATGACCATGGTAGTGTGTAATAGAATGTAATGGAGAAATATTTAGATGGAAATAACTGTTGCCAGAGCCAACTTTTCAACATGTGAATACTGAAATTTGGGACCTAATAGACTCATACTCAGATAGTAGATCACATGTTTGTCACCGTCATTATCCTCCTGTACTAACACCATAGAAATAGTGGAAGTAGAGGCAGACAAATAAAGGATATAGTCTTTCGCATAATCTGGTGGGTGCAAAAGAGGTGTGTTCATTAAGGCATGATTAAGGGCATTGAATGATCATCGAGCAGTTTCATCCAAGATGAAAGGGGTATCTTTCTACAACAATCTCATAAATCCTTTAGTGATTTCGATGTAATTGCAAATGAATTGGCGATGAAATTTTGCCTTCCCTTCCAAACTTTATAGTTGGGTTAGATTATTGGGAGGAGGTAAAGGTAGATTGACTCTGAATTTTAAAGGATCCACCCTAATTCCATCTTTGGAGACTACAAATCCCAGAAGTCTCCCCGATTCGATAGAGAAGATGCATTTATGGGGTTTCAAACATATGTGGTAAAATCAACATCGAATAAATATGGCTCATAGGTGACCAATGTGGTCTCATCAATGATATGAGTAAGTTGGTAAGTCATCAAGGTAAGGTTCAACAATATGTTTGATATCGTGGGATGAGTACGACAGGGCCCGCTGAAAAGTAGCTCTAGTGTTTTTAAGTCCAAAAGTTAGTTTCTGATAAGTGAAATTCCCCCAAGGGTAGATTAAGTTTTTTTTATGTTGATCAACCGGTAAAATGTCAATCTGGTTATATACGAAAAATCCATCCATGAATGAAAAAATGATGCTTTCGACCCAATTATCGATAATTTGGTCGATAAAGGGTGTGTGATCTAGATTTTATGAGAAGAAAGAAATGAATACAAATTATTATCAAAATATGCTTAACACAAAATAATAGATACACAGTAAAAATGTTTTCTATTCAACAACGAAATAAGTTGAAACTATAAAATGCAGCAGAAAACAAGCTTGCTAGAATGGTGGCATCTTATCTATGAGAAGAGATGTGATGGTTTCACTCATTTGCTAGAAGATGATTACAATGAGGATCAAAAACCCTATTAATCCAAAAACCTAACCCTAGGATATGAAGCGCCAAAAGTCATGTGGGCCCTGTTTGGGTAAGTTAGTACATCAACTTCCTGGGGTCATAAATTTTTCATACGATCTTTGTTTTAGGCACATGATAGCCTATTGGAAAGGTCTATACAGGGAATACACATGTTTCCAATGGTGATCCCTACTCATGTTGACTGTGGTGAGCCCTAAAAATGTTGTTTAGGGCCTCAAAACGGCCCCGAAAGTTAGGGACCCAAAAACTAGGAAAACATTGTCGAACTGGAAAACTACCAAAATGAGAAAGTTGGAATAGGTGGTGTTAGTCTCTAACTTTGTTCTTGACTAAGTGAGTATCCCTAATCCTAAATCCTCCCTTCTTATACTTTGTTTCTTGGATTTTAGATTTTTACCCTTGGTTTGATTTGTCATGTTTTTCTTTTTTGCACTTTGAAATAATTTTCTTATGTTTTTGAAGATTTAGAACGTGATTTAATATGATTTGTCACTTCACTTGTCTATTTTACTTTTGAAATTTCAAATTATTTCCATGTCATGAATGGATCTACAGGAATAGCGTTATTCCTATAGCGCTAAGGTAATTATTTTTTGACATGCGCCAATCAACCGAGATCTTATCATGATTGTGAAAATCATGGATAGAGGACCTGCATGTGCTTCACAATCTTTGCTCGAGTTGATGTTGCAGTTTAAACAATTACATGAAGGGGATCGAGTTGTACTAGACAAGACATGCATCAAATCAAACCTGTCCTGATATTATTAAATGACACCATCACCTGTTATTCTAATATATCAGATGATGTATGCAGAGATTGAATTAAGAGGAATTGTTGTGTTCCAACAGTCACAGGTTTTAAAGTTCCCACTTTCAAACCGCACAGAGATTTTATAGAGCTATACCAGTAACATGGCATCGAATTAGAGTGGACAGATCATTAGGTTGGAACCTGAGGGCACATAATTTCTTGAATATTACCCAAAAATGGTGCAGAGGTTTAAATATGCAGGTTGGTTCGAGTTTTTCACAACTTTCTAGGGACACGATGAACCAATCTCCATGATATTCGCATAGAAATTTGAAGATTTTTAATTTGTGGTCGGAAAATTGTTGGCGTTGGTCACTGAAAACTAAATTTCAAGAGCTTGCAAATTTCCAATTGGAGGAGAAATGTGGTGGAAAAAAAGAACGTGGTCAAGGAGTTTTTGAGCTAGTTCCTGATACCATAAAAAAAAAACCCTAATTGGAAAAAAGGAATACCCCATAGTTGGATCAGAAAGGAGTGGCATACTGCCTTGATTATCATTCACAAATATATTACATGTGAGGGTAGGTTCTCACTGGTTTACATTTATCATATCATATTGTTAATGCACATCAATGGAGATTAACCCATCAATTTGCCATATTTCCTGCTAAAACGTCTATCTAAGATGTCCAAAAGGGTGCAGTCTCATCCTGCCATAGCCAAAGGAAATCTTTTCCACCAAGTTTTGATAAATACATTGGTTGTCTCTTGTTTCAATGAAGTACATAGACCATGGGATTGGTTAATCCAATTTCTAAGTAATGATCCATAGTCAAGAAAATCTAAAAAGGCCAAAGGGAGGAGATCATCTATACACAAACAAAGTGTTACAGTTGATGAATCCCAATTAAAGAAGAAACATTTGTAACTAGGGTAATAAGGTCCAACATAAGGAAGATATAAACTCAACAAATCGTTGTTGATGCCCCTAAAGGTAAAGGCTAGGAATAAGCCACTACCAGTAGAGGTAAGAAATCAAAACCTGATGCAGATATTGATATGTTTCCTAACATAGAGATAAAAATGGAAGTGGATGAAGATGAAGATTATAATGTTGACCCAATTCAATCTACAGTAAAGAATAAACAAAAATAAGACCAGGGTCCTTCTCAAGTTACCAACAAAAGGTACCATGTAGTCTAGAGTGCTAGCATTTTCATCTCCTCCAAAGAGAATAAGTCTCACATGAAGCGCTACTGAGACAGATAGATAGGGAAGGATAGGGAAAAGACTTAAGAGGATCCACAGAACCTTTAGAACTCATTTCTGATCTTGTGCAAGAGACATGAACATATATGAAACATACATGTGCAAGAATCGAACCTACTTATGTTGCTAGAAATAATTTAATCGTATAAACATCAAATAGAACTCATAAGCCATAAGGAAATATTGTAATTCATAAGTAAACACACAGAGACACATCATAGTTGAAAATTTAGGTCCTTCTTCATATTATATTCAAAATTATTCTCTTATTACTTACTCAGAATTACAGAGTAGTGTGTTGTATAGACTCTTGCCTCTAGAATCATGTCGCATAACTCCAATTCTCAAAATGATAGATTTGATTCATTATAGACTCAATACTTGACTGAAATCGACTTACAACAGTCATCAACAACTAATTCGACTAACCCAACCAAAAAAATGAAAACAAGAATGACTAAATAAATCAACCCTTTTACAATTATGTTCATCCCTATATATAAGCTTGGTTGTGTCTTCCTTCTCGGCTTGCACACTTTCTTGTTCTGTTGCAACCATTTGTTTCTTAGCTGGCATTGCGCTAACTTTCGCAACTACTTTTTGTTTCTCTTTCTCCAGGTCTCTGATGAATCTTGCACAACTCGTGCTCAGTCAAAACATGTGCAATTCCTTAGCCAACAAACAAAGGGTTGAAGAGGCTCCAACCACAATCCTTGACTCACCCTCGAGTCAAGCGCTTGGTTCTTTCACATCCTTCAGGAGAATTTGTTGTTTTACCTTGTCCTTATTTTCTGCTTCCTTGGGTTCTTTTCTTTGTGATTTCTCTTCTTTTACCTCTTCAAACGAAGGGCCCAACTCTAGTACTAACTCTAAGGCTCGATGTTTCACCTCTTGAAAGCTTCCAACTTTGTCCTACCATTTCCGAGAGAGGAGTGATGCCTTTGCAAGAAACTGTTGGGCTGTCTCTTTGCTATACTCCTTTGGCTTGGCCTCAACCAACAAGTTCCCCTTGAAATATATTGTTGCATCAACTTGATGCATTTGCATGTAGGTTCTCTGAATTACAGGTCAAAATTCG
>ML814306.1:45719-56790 GCA_009831015.1 Picea engelmannii | reverse complement strand
GTTAACTTTGGGTAGGTTGGGTGAAACCTTGGAATCTCCGGCCAGGCTTTAGCAAGTCTTTCCTGCACTTTTTCCAGTTTGCGTTGAACTTGGAGTTTTTCATGTTCTTTCTCCATTCTGCATGTTTGCATGAAGAAATATTCCTTCCTTGCAACCTCGACAGATCTCTCAGCCTCTTAAAGCCTTTTCTCTAATTGTTAAATTGATGCTCGGATTATTCCAAATAATTGCATCACTGGCCACTGTACCAGGTCAGCGGATGAAGGAGATGCGTCCCTAGGTGCTCGTGTTTATAGTGGAAGTCCACTAGTCATTGAATGGTTCGAGTGGGTTTCTACCTCCTCCTCCATTGGTGGCGCTGGTGTTATCCTCAACCTTAGAATTGTGGGAAAAAGAGTTAGAAACTTTATTCTGTCTATGCAGAGTTGCATCAATTCTGTGAATTTCTTAGGGTTCTCGAGAACCCACTCCATTTTTTCTCGTGTGAATGTCGTATCATGCCCAGTTGTTGATTCTGGTTCATTGTGAACATCTGGTATCTTCATCTCTTCTGGTACTTCTGCTTCATGCACCTTGATTTCTTGGGCACCCTCACCCTTGGCTGGTGAGGTGATTTGTTGGTTTCTTTCGAATTTCGGCTCCTCTCTAGTTCAGGCATCTTTTTCTTGCACTGAAGACTTAGGCTGTTGTTCCTAGGTGTTTATATTTGGATCATTCAGCTTCATGCTCAGTTCTAATTCTTTGGGGTCTATACAAGAAACTTTTGATGTTGGTTTGGGTGAATCTCGAGTTATTTTTGGGAAACATCACTCCACTATCTCTGGCTAATTGAGCTACATGGGCTCTGGGATTGTGGTCTGATGTGGACTGGTGGTGGCGAGGTTTGGTGATTAGGGTGGTGGTGGTGATGTAGGGTACTCAGTGAAGAATGTGGAAGGAATTGTTTCAGGCTCTAGGTCATCCTGAATATCAATGATAGTGGTGGCTTTGACTGCTACGCGGGTGCGGGGGGTGGCTGATGTAAGGGGTTGGGGCTTCATAGGTTTGTTCTGCGAGACCCTGGTTCTGGGCCTATTCACCAATGGTTCGGTACTTAACACAACACCCAAGATCTGGTTAACATCCGCACCTGACAACATGGCATCAACTGGTAGCTGACGGAGGTTCATTCTTTTCCTCCACTCTAACTTCTGTATCTCTTCTTCTTCCTCTGAGTTTGATTGTACTAGAGAGTCTGGATTCTTTGGCTCTGGGCCTGAGCTTGATCCTTCTCCTTCTTCCTTGTATTTTTTCTACAGTAGCTTTGTAGGAAAAATGTAATGCATCCTCGACTTACGCGAGCTGTGTTTGACTCCTAACCATGACATGAATTCCTTGTCAAAGGCCTCCTCGTCTAGATATAACGGTAGCATCCTTTTGTGGAAATGTTATCTGTTGACATGTCTCGGTAAGACAAATGTATGGTGTGGGTTCATGCTGAAGGTGATATTTCTTGTATTTCATTTGAGGAGCTCCTGTAGGATATGCAACCTCTGCATTGCGTCTATCAGACCATTATACCATTTAGCAAATGTTGTGGCATTGAAGGATGTATTCTCCAAGTCTAGTCTGGACTACCATGGCTCGAACATCTTCACCATGCAACCTTATCTAGTATTTTCGGTTGTCTTCCCATAGGTGGCTTCCATTTGAACATTATGAATGCCACTAGTAGGTATCCATAAGTGAAGGTTCCTCCCTTCTCTTGCACTTCCTCGCAATCTACTAGTAGTTCCTCCAGCAAGTAACTACACCAATTGAACACTCCTCCATTGGCACAAAATTCGACGACTGATAATGCATCTAGAGTGCATTCGCCTTTATAGTATGATCTCGTGACCTTGTTGGCTATGTTGTAACAACCAGTGTGGACTATCTTGGGTAGTATTGGTTTGATTACTATTGTGTGTCCTCCCCTCTTCATGTTGAATTTCACATACAGGCTAAGCTCGCCTTTTTTTTTCCCGTGCTTACCAGGACCCTAGAATCCTTTCGACACATCCTCTCCTTAGGAGTATAGTCCTGTAAGCTATTTGATTTCATACGCATGGATTGGATACCACTTATCCAACCATATAATTATGTCATGCACCCTTCTTATCAGAAATTTTGTGCAGCGCGCAATCTCACCCTTGGTACCAAATATTGGTAGGTCTCTCAGGTTCATGATGATCAAATTGAATAAGTTGATAAATTCTTCTTTTGGTACAAATTTCATACCTTCGATTCCATCTCAGGCAATCTTCCAAAAGACATTTGTGTGCATTTGTGGGAATAAGACTGAATCTTTGAGGTCAAAGTCGAGGATGTTAACATCCTCCACTTTCCCTTTGAGATCACTCATGACCTCGACCTGGGGGTCACAGGGCTCGTCTGGTACCGCTTCTTTAGACATGACACTTCAACTGGTTGTGGCTCTCAACATTTAGACATCTGCAAAAAGATAAGGACTGCGGATTTCACAATGGTATAGCCTGGTTCACTCTACTAAATTCGGAAATGGCTATGCTTATTTTGGAAATGATGCATTCGTAGGCAAGTTCTCAGGGCCTTATACTTGTATTAACAGGTAAGTTTAGCAGTAACTGTTGCTCGTTATGACTGTATGGACGCAATGGGATCTGAGTTGTCTGACGGGACAATTTAATAGGGTAAATCCTATTGGGGGATTCTGGCATTTACTTATTTTCATGAGTGGTATAGGGACGTGGTTGATTTCAGACCTTTCTATTTGACAGTTGGGTATCCGGGAACAAACTTTGATGGCATCTTTGCATAACACATTTTTATGGCTTACCGGACTTCAGACGTGGTACCAAAATGGAAATAAAGGTTGTGGCTAGACTAGGTTTGTGTGGCATATGGATTCAGATCATATTTGGATTCATCCTTTCTCCAACCAAAAAGGTTGTCCCCGTCATATTAATGATTGTCATTAATGGATTCTCTTAATATTTCGATCCTGCACTGTCGAGATATTAGTTCTATATCAAACAACACTTAATCAGAAAATGAACTATGTGTCATGGCGCAACACTGTGCATATTGACTTTAGTACTGAATTTACAAAACTTTCAGAAAACTCAAATCTAACTATTGTACAAGCTCTTTTGGACTAGAGAGATAGTCCCTCTTTCTTAATTTTGAGATAGGTAGGGCTTCAAGCGAGCACCATTCACCCATCCTAGTCACAGCACAACATCCAGTTGCACGACTCTGACTTCTCCTGAGGGTTGGATCTTTGCAATCATGAATGGTCCTAACCAGTGCATACGCAACTTTCCAGGATGCTTCTGGTACTGGCTATCATAGAGTAGCACCTTGTCTCCTTGCGTGAATACCTTGTTCGTAATGTGTCGGTCATGCAAATATTTTTGTCTTGCTTTTTCAATTGACCGATAAAAGTCTGCTAGAAATCTGGTCTCTTTGAGTTCTTGTAGTTCTATAAGTCTCTATGCAATGGATTCCTCTTATGTCATGCATGTGACTTGTGTAATATACAAACTTGGAGTGATGAACTCTCCAGGCACCACTGCCTCTCTCCCATAAACCAACTAGAACAGTGTGTACCTGTGGAGTTTCTTTGTGGTTGTTTTGTAAGCCCATAGTACAACTAGAAATCAGTCATCGCAGTCCTCCTGGTTTGCACAACAGACCTTTGTTAGTCCCCTTTCCAGAATTTTTTTGAAAGCTTTGACTATTCCGTTGGCCTGTGGGTGGTATGGACTGCTCTTGTGATGTTGAATAAAAAATTCTATTGTAAGTATTTCTATAGTGTTGTTAATGAAATGAGCTCCCTGATCACTGGTTAGGCTTCTGGGACATCCAAACCGAGTAATTATAATCTTGAAAATGAACATGGCAACAGTATCTGTCGAACATCCTTGTACAGTTGTTGCTTCTACCGAATGGGTAAGGTAGTCAGTCACGGTAATGATGTATCTAGACTTTGAATGTTTGGTTTTGGGGTTGATTGGTCCAATGAATTCAACTGCCTTTTTCTCAAATGCTTGTAGAGATCTAACTGGTTGTAGTGGTAGTGCGTCTCGGCGTGACAGCTTTCCCACGTCTTAAATGCTTGTAGAGATCTAACTGGTTGTAGTGGTAGTTCATCTCCATGTGACGGCTTTCCCACGTGTTGACAAACATCACATGAGCTAGCATATTCTTTTGCATACTTGAAGAGTGTTTCCCACCAAAGTCCTACTTGTAGAAATTTCTGTGTTGTGGCCTTTCCTCTTGTGTGGCCTCCTGCAACTCCACTATGGTATTCCCAGAATATATCCTACCTTTCATGATTCAGGACACACCGTCTATGGATGTTCTCTAGTCCTAGTTTATACAATTGTCCAACAATCAGCTGGTAATATGTTTCTCTAAAAACCATATGGCATTTCTGGGTTGCGGAATAGGTTTCAGGATAGGCCCATGTTCTGAGAAATATTGATATGTCCTCCAAGTATTCTGGTATGGCCTCAATCCTGAACAAATCTGCATCTAGGAGCTAATCATCTACCACTCCGCCACTTTCCCCTAACTCTAACCTGGACAGGTGATTAGTCCTATGTTGCATATTCCCATCTTGATGATAAATTCGAAGGAAAATTCTTGAAATAACAACAACCATCTACAAATTCTCCCTTCCAACACAGGTTTGTTAACTAGATATTTCAACGCAGAATAATCAGTAAATAATTTGAAATGAGACCCTAACAAATAATGTCTAAATTTCTACAAATCATAAATCATGGCCAAAACCTCCCTTTCCATCGTTATGTAGTTGCATTTTTCCTGCGRMAACTTCTGACTCGCAAAATAGATAGGGTGATCCATAGCTCCATCTCCAGGTTGTGTTAAGATGTCTCCTAAGGCAATTCCTGAAGAATCTACATGGACATGAAATTCATTCTCCCAATTTGGGGAATATTAGAATCGAGGCTATGATGAGTTTATCCTTAAGTGACTGAAATGCTTTATCACATTTGGGAGTCCAGTGGAACATTTCATCCTTTTTCAGTAGGTTTTCCAAAGGTGCAGTAATGTTGGCATATCTTCRGATGAACTTGCGATAGTAACATGTGTGTCCCAGCGTGGAGTGMAATTGCTTAGCACTCGTGGGTGGTGGAATATTCACAATGGCTGCAACTTTGTCTAGATCTACCAATACTCCTTCTCAAAAGACTATATGGCCCAACAAATTCCCATGTGGTAAAAATAAGATACACTTTCTAAGATTCAATCATATCTTCAACTCTCTGCATCTGTCAAACATTATCCTTGGCAGTGCTACATGTTCCTTGAGCAGGATATATATTGTCCAATCATCCATAAAGACTTCTATAAATTTGTGAATGAACTCTCTAAAAGATGCTATCACAATCTTGGAGAAAACTGCAGGGGCGTTCTTTAAGCCAAATGGCATCACGTTGTATGAAAAAGATACCCATTCTATTATGAAAGTGGTCTTTCTTTTGTCCTCTTTAGCGATCCTAACTTGATGGTATCCTGAAAATCCATCTGTGAATGAGTATGCTTCCTGTCACGCAACTTGTTCTAGCACCTCGTCTGTAAAGAGTGTTGGGAAGGGGTCATGTACACAGACAAAGTTGAGACTTCTGTAGTCTACACAGACTCTAATATCCTCTATTTCTTTCTTTCTTTGAATGACTATTGGGATGACCCACTCTGCTTCTTCTACTGCAAAAATGAGACCTACTTCCAACATCTTACATATCTCCTTCTTAACCTTCTCTTTTACTCTTGGGTTAAGACGGTATGGTCTACGTCTGATAGGCTTGGATCCTGGCTTTAACTCAATATTCATTTCTCACATGACTCCTTTTATTCCCTTTAACTCAGAAAAAGTCTTTGGGAACAAATCCTCATATTCCCACAGTAAACTCTGTATTTCCTGACTGGTTTGTTCATCCTAGTAATCTCCCACCATAGCTATCTTGGGTTTCTCTATAGTCCCTACGTTGATTTTGCGCAATTTTAATGGGTGATTGTAGGAACTATTGGTCTAGATGGGTATGGTGTTTTGGATTTCTCTACTCCCCTCTATCTCTTTGATGGCTAGGTTTCTCAGTTCTTCTAAGTTGTCTAAGATTTTTGAATCTTTGTTAATATGATAGCATTCTATAGGCTTCTCATTTGAGGGAAAGTGGATATTTGTCTGAAGTTCTTGGCTCTATTTGGCACATACCACTAGGTTTGATTTCTGATTACCATTATCTGTAAAAATAAGTTCTTTAATCTTTTGCAGGGCTACTTCAAGATCAGGTTACTTACTTGTGAATGAGAAGTCCTTGCAAAAATGAGCTGCCAGTGTTTGCTAGTCATTGGTTTGTCTTCTGGTTTCCTCATGTATAAACCAAGATTTCGGGATTGAACCTAGAGAGTGGGAAAATACCTTAATCCAGAAGTGAGAGGGTATCCCTGCAGCTTGCCACTATGTCGTGCATTGTTCAATGTGTATTCTAGGATATGATTCTCCATTGAACAGTTGCACCAATTGGAGATCCATCTGCATATCTGATTCCAACTGCTCCTTATTTTGGAACCTATAATTGATAGCTTACTTCACCTCATCCCAAGTTCTAAGTATGGATTTATTACTGGCCCACCATCTGACTAATTAGGATACATCTAGTACCGAGATTCTTTGATATTCTCTTACATTTTCCTCCATCTTGTGAAAAATACTGTCGAAATCTAAGGTTCCATCATATACTGGGTGTTCTCTAACTTCAGTCCCAACCCATCTGGTCTCTCTGACAGTTGCACATCTTCTTGAGAATATTTCGTGTGACCCTTGTTGCCAACTATCAAAATCCAATTTTGAATCTTCATCTGTTAACTGTATACTTCTCCAACTTACTAACCCATTGACGGTGGGGTTTATATAATCATTTCTTTTCCCAGCTATTACAATGTACAACTGGTCCAAGTCTTCTCCCTCCATATTATTGTCAGTTGGTTCTGTATACATGGGTCCTACATATGGATCCAAGGGTTGAACTACCTTGATTCCCTCAGCCTCAAAGGTCATGTTGTCTTTCTTTAAGTCGATTACTACAGAATTATCATAGGCTCAATCAATGTTAAGTAGCGCAGGGTAGGGGTCCTTATCTCCCATGATATCAATGACTTAAAGTTAGCCATTGTTTTTACTCTTGCTACATATATTTCCACATTCTCCAGTCTTCCTATTGGGAAGATACAGTATTTTTTTTCCATTCTTAACTGAATTGGGGAATATGTCAGCCTAGGTTTTCCTAAGTCTTCCCAAGTCTTCTTAGGCAAAATGTTCACATCTGACCCTAGGTCCAACAAGACGTCCTTAATTTCAAATTCATCTAACTGGGCTATTAATTTGAATTCCTTACCAATTCGTGCTTTTCTTTGTTGCACTCTCTGAGTACTTTTCTTAGGAAAATTGACCCTTATCCTTGCTTCCAGGGGTTCTTTGTTCCCTAAAACTAGGTATAGTGCATTGTGCAACTTTTTTGTTAGTTGATCATTCCCTAGAATGTTAGACAATAATTGAAACCAAAGGACAAATACATTTTTAGGTTTCTCAGGTTGTCTTGGAATGACTACAGGGTTTATGGGTGAAGGGGATGAAGCAGGGACTTGTTCCATATTAGGGTAAACAGTCGGTTGGGGGGGATTCTCTCGCATTTCAAGACTAGGAATATTCTGAAATACTTTTATGTCATTGTTAAAGAACAAATTTTGTTTTAGAGGGTCATACCTGTCTTCCTTAGGTGCTTATTTCTAGATCTGAGGTAGAGTATCAACATCATCTTCTTTCCTCAAGTAACGATATTAAGGTTGGGAAATTGTCCCTTATAAATCCTCTTTATTTTAGAACCAATAAGGTTAGTTCCTCTTTTTCGTACTCTATCTTCCCACTTTGTGATTAACTATGGGAAGTCTTCAATTGTGTTTCCATTGTTTCTGCAGTGAGAGCACCATGGCCACCTTGGATGAGGATAATCTCTAGCCAAGTGACCTTTCTCATCATAGTTATAACATCTTCTTGGTCCTATTCCCCCGGTTCTTCCTTCTTTGAAGTTTCCTCCAGCTCCACCTCCTCGACCTCTTCCTGGTCCCTGAGGGTTTTCATTCACCCTGAATGTTGTGTATTCTAGCCTAACTGCAAGTGCATCCAACACTCTAGATTGATTGGTAGTATGTGTGGTAGATGCGTAGAAATCATAGTGTACTTGTTTTGGTGCTGTCGAATATTTTTGAATGATGGGGCACTTTCCTGGCCCATGCCCATGGGTTCGTCATATTTCACAATACTCGCCTATTGGTGTTTCTTGGCCTCCTAGAAAAGCATGATACGGGGTGGGGTTATGGAATGGTAAGTTATTCAACACTTGTGAAACTCCTCCCATGGGTCTTGGTGGTGTTAACATCAGATTCTGAGGAGGTCCCATTCCCCTCATTCATGGACATTCATTCACAAAATGACCTTCTTTATAACATTCAGTGCACCAAACCTATGGTCGTCCTGTTCTAGGTATCGTCAGCTCCTAAATATTTTCTGTGAGTGTCAATATCTGCCCCTGTAGCTACACCAGATTCACATCCAACAGGGGTTTGGTTACTCTCAGGTTCCCAGGGTATTCTGCCATGGATTCAATCTTCATCGATTGTTCCAAGGCATATGTTAACGTAGCTATCCGTTGTTGCATTAATGGAATCCAAGTCATGGACAACAACCCCTGAATGTACCACTCCCTTTGATGTTCTTCTTGGATTGGATGTGCCAACCTCCCTATGGCATATTTGAAATTTTGGCTATATTCCCACGCTGATTCACCTTCCCACTATTGGATCTTGCATAACTCAGATAGAGCCTATTGTTCTGACTCGGGTAGTTTGAACTCTACTATGAACCTTGTATGTACATGGCTGAGTGTGAACGCTTGACCTTGCATCCCTAAAACTCTCAGCTCAATGATATTCATGTACCACTTGAGAGCATGACCTCTCAAGGCAATCTATAACTTGACCAGCTTATTCGCATCCAGAGTCCCTCTCGATCTCCAGATTTCTTCACATAGGAACCAATGTTGCTCAACATCTTCATCTCCCTTACCCCAAAATTATGGGTATCGAGCAATCAAACCTCTCGCATGACTAGCCATTATTGATCTTGTTGTTCCTATCAATATGAATCCTAATGGTCCTTCTTGCGATCTACCAGGGGATCCCAATATCCTTGTTGTACTCGTAATTCCTGGTTGTGACTGACTAATTAATTGTATTGGAACAAAACTATCATGAGAAGGTAGTATTGGACTTACTTCTTGTACATAAGACACTTGGGGTATGGGTGATTCAGGGTTGGCGCCACTGGATTCAGGGCAGTTTTATTTGATTTGGGGGGTCTCATATGCTTCCATTGGGACAATATCTTCGGTCGGATTCCCAATCTCTTCTGTTATCGAGATTGAATCTTCTATTTCTTCTCCAAGATTCATGTCGGCTTCTTCCTCTCTTACGTCTATAGCTTATCCTTCTTGTCCCATCTCCTAGGGACTTCCTTCTCTCCATGTTTTTCTCTCGTTTAATCTTTGACTCACCATTCATTCTTTTCTTCTCATCTTCTACAGTTATTCCATCTATCTTTCCTCTACTTCTCTCGATCCTCCCTCTTTCCTAAACTTCTTGAACTGTCATTCTTCTTTCTTGATCTTTCCGTGCCACAACTTCTCAACTATGGAGGCTCGCTTCAAGGCTTGCTCAACTCTTGAGTCCATTTATTGTTGTTTCCCCCACATTTTTCAAATAATCCTTCCCCTCTCTCATGCCATGACTCTCACCCCTCCTCGCCCTACCCCAACCGAGGGTGTTTACGCTTCCATCTCAGTTGGGGACATAATCAACATCCATTCCTCCACCAAGAAAACCTTAATCCATAGGGGGATTTCTCTCAAAAACCTTCCTTTTTTGTCTTTCTTGAAAATTTCCTCTCCCCATGAGAAATACTGGTGGTTCTTAGCTACAAATTTGATTATCTATCCTTCTAGTGTGGTGCTAACCCAGAAATCCACATCTCGTGTAACTGGACAATCCATCCTCTGAAGTGCTACTAGATTTTTGGTATCCACACGTAGATCCTCTTAACTCACCCTTGGAACTCTAGAGCTTCTTGGAGCCTCTTTATCCAATACAAAAATTCTTCCAGGAATTTAACCTAAAAAATCTCGTACTGGTCACTCGATCTTTTTGAGTAAAATATTGTTTCATGAGTGTTTTCCACTGATTTTCTCCTAAGTTTTGCTTTTTTCCATATGAAGGCGTCACAGTTCCTTTCCCACCATTGATTAATACTAGATATATGGATTGATGGAATCATTCTCCCTATAGGTTCCCTTTTAACACAGGTCCTGACAACGAAACCATTTTGTTGGCGTGAGTTTGATCAGACAAGGTTCCTTCTCAGGTTACCAAAAAAAGGTATTGTGTAGTCTAGGGCGTTGGAATTTTCATCTCCTCCAAAGATAAGAAGTCTCACCCGAAGCACTACTGAGACATATAGATAGGTAAGGGTAGGGAAAAGACTTAAGAGGATCCATAAATCCTTCAAGACTCATTCTTGATCTTGCGCAAGAGACATGAACAGATCTAAAACATACATGTGCAAGAATCAAACCTACTTACATTGCTAGCAAGCATTTAAATGTAGAACCATCAAATATAAGTCATAATCCATAAGGAAATACTGTAATGCATAAGTAAACACACAGAGACACATCATATTTGAAAATTTAGGTCCTTCTTCATATTATATTCAAAATCCTTCTCTGATTAAAGGCTCAGAATTACAAAGTAGTGCACTATACAGACTCTTGGCTCTGGACTCATGTCAGAGAGCTCCAATTCTCAAACTAATAGATCCCATTCATTGCAGACTCAAGACTTGACTTAACTCGACTTACAACAGTCATCAACAAATAATCCAACTAACCCAACCAAAAAAATGACAACAAGAATGAATAAATCAATCAAC